>AWWV01012963.1:0-20780 GCA_001974805.1 Corchorus capsularis
TAATCCAGTGTGAGCAGATTGATCTTGGATTCCTTTACATGGGATGTTCCTTCATGTGTAACTTGAAGCTTGTCCCAAATCTCTTTTGCCGTTTCACATGTGGAGACTCTATTGTACTCAGAAACATTGAGAGCACAATGTAGAGTGTTGATGGCCTTGTAATTTATTTGATATTTTCTGATATCATCAGCAGACCATTTACTCCTTTCTTTATCAACGAGTTTCTTCTCTGCATCTTCTTCTTGGGGGGTAAAAGGGCCATTCATGGTCACTTCCCACATTCCTAGATCATGAGCTCGCATGTAGACAGACATTCTGTTCTTCCATCATTGGTAGTTAGTCCCATCAAACAGAGGAGGTCTGTGAGTGGACTGTCCCTCTACGATTGTGTTTGCAACATTTGATGATGATGATTGCCCAGTAGCCATAGTGGATCTCTCTTGAGGATGTTAGTCCTGTTGATCAAGAGATAGGCTCTTATACCAATTGTTGGTCCCGTATGAGTTGCTAGAGGGGGGGTGAATAGCAGACTTTTAAAACTTTGAAGAACTTACTAACTCTTCTGCAAAACAGAAAGTTAGTGCGACCAATCTATATGACAAAATTAGTGGGAATAAAAGAAAACAGAACAATATTGCGACTAATTCAGATATGCAGAACAGATAAAGGAACAAGTGCAATATGGAAACAGATAAATAGCAGAAAGGTTAAGGGATAGACGATGGCATGCAATGAAAGCTTTAATGCAGAGTAACTAAAAGGGATTAGAGATATCTTATTAGTGCACAGTAATTTATAGAGGTTCGGTCCTCTACCTTGGTTCCCCACCAAGGATTTTAGCCAATCCACTAATCCGATGTAGTTACGGGCCTAAACCAAGCCGTTACAGCAACCAAGCTTTCCCCAAGCTTGACAACACAGAGCTTTCCCCAAGCTCAAACAAGTGCTCCCTGCACTGATCAATAACCTAAGCTTTCCCCAAGCTTAGAACAAGTGCTCCCCGCACTGTTTACAATCAAGGATATAGTTTGAAGAGTGTGTAGAGTGATCCTATATGATCTAGATACACTGAGTAGGTTCAAGGTTAAGTTTATGGCAAGATTTACAATGAATTAGAGTTTAGAGTGATCTTGCTAAAAAACCAAGCAGTATGAAAAAGTTGAATGTAGCGCTTCTTGGTTGTATTCTTGTTGTCTATTCTGTTCTTTTCTTGAGTCTTTATATAGTCAAATCTGCCTCCAACGGCCTTCTCCTTATTAAATGTCAAATCCCTCAAATCTGTCAATTTGTTTCCTTAAATACTTAGATTTTCTTCCAACAATCATATTCTTTATCAATTCCAAATCCTTCAAATCTGTCAAATCATGGCGTTGAAAGTTCCATTTGAATTATAGCCGTTGTAGTTGACTTTATCTATCGTTTGGTAAGATCTGACTTGCTGTTGATGTCTGGTAGTCCCACTAAAGTGATGCTTCTTATTATTGGCACTAATTCTTGCTTCTGGTATTGACTTTTGCTTCTGGTATTAGTCCCACTAAATTCACCTTCCACTTTGTTGGCACTAATACTTCCTTCTGCTGAATACCTTATCTACAGTAACTTGTAGCTTCTGCTTCTACCTTGATGTGCTGAGCTAAGTCTTCATCAATCCTTCTTGACTTGAGCTTTCCATAAGGGCTTTAATCATAGTATGCTTCCTCTGTGCTAATGAGCTTCATGTGGATTGGTTTGGTCACAATCGTACGTTAAGCATAATGCTCAATTAAACATTGCACACTAGATAGCTTGATTAGTCACACTAAATAGAATGTTTTTTTATCATAAAAAACACATGGAGTCAACAATTGATTTGATGATGCTTAATTTCAATTGGATTTAGTGGTCATGTTTTGATTATAATTTTTTTTATCTTAGTTGAATAGGCATGCTTAGATTTTCCTTTGTTCATGTTGGGAGTTCTTATGAATTAACTTATTTTTTTTTTTTTGAAAAGCATGATTTAACTTAATTTATTTTATTAATATCAAACACTTGATAAAGTTTACTATTTATTTAAAGGGTAAGTATGTATTTTTATTTCATTTCAATTAAAAATAATTAATTAATTTATAAACATGTATTTCGTTTAAAAACCAACTCTTATTCAAGTTACAAATTAATGGGCTAATTTCTTTTTTCAGCTGGGCCGATTTTGTTTTTTTTCCCCTCATGGGCCTGTGAATATTTTTCCTTTTTAGACTTGGTCAGGTCAGAACTGACGGACCCTTGAACATTTCTTTCCACTGCCGCCTGTTTTCCCCAATGGCAGCCTCCCTCCTTTTTCTCTTTGGTTCGTTGGTCGGCTTCTCCTTTTTCTCTTTTGGTGTTCAGTCTTTTTACAATTTTATTTTCTAGACCTTTCCCCTCTCTCGGTCTCTTCTTTGTTTCAGTTTCTGCTTCAGTCTTCTTCTTCTCTCTTCAGTTTCCTTTACCCGACCTCATTCCTTTACAATTTCTTGCTCGGTCGTTCTCACTGTTCTTCCCCGTTCCAAAGCTTCTGTTTTCTCTTTTACTTTTATCCATCTTTTGACGTGTTTACTCTTCTCCCCTTCTTCCTCTTTCTTTCTCTCTGAGTTCAACTTTTATTTTGTCATGGAAACAAAGAATCGAAGGAGACAAGGTGAAGTGGGTAAGCTTTCTATCCATCAGAAAATTTATCTCCCTTCGATTCTTTATTGTTGCTGATTTGTTTTTGATTTTGTTTTGATGTTGGGGTCTCTTATCTAGATTACCAAGTTGATGGGTAGATGGAGGAGTGAAGAATCGGGTCCGATTGCAATTCTATCAAGGTGATGACTCCATCTTCTTCCTCTTTGGTTTTGTCAAGCTTAATTGCTTTGCATGTTGAAGATTTGCATATGGGGAAGAGCAATTTTAAGAATTTCGCTTTGGATGTGATAATTGTGAAATTTAAGAATCAAGATTTCAATTTCCATCAGCAACACTGATGTTTTCAACTGGAAATGGGTGGTGAGAACCGAAGTTCCATGGTCTCATGGGAATATGAGATTGTATTTCCTTGCAAAATCATTTGTCATATCGAGATATAAATGGGCTCCATTTTTTTACATTTGTGATGTAAAATCTATTCTAATTATTGCATCTGTTTCTCTTATCCTTCTTTGCAGCCGTTACCGAGCCATTGTTGATTGAGGTTGATCAGATTTATCACCTTGCATGCCATGCTTCCCCAATTTTCTACAAATACAATCCTGTGAAGGTGGGTGTAGGTGTTCTTGCAATGCTTTGCATTAATATTTGACTAGATTCTTAATATTTACTTTATTTTTCCATAGACAATAAAGACAAAGGAGATTGGCACACTGAACATGCTGGGTCTTGCCAAGCGAGTTGGAGCAAGGTTAGGAATCTGGTTCTTTATTAATTAATTTACATCCCTTTTTTCTTTACTCAATTGCTGTTTTGTGGAACAGGATCTTGCTTACATCAACTTCAGAGGTATATGGTGATCCTCTTATCCATCCCCAACCTGAAACATACTGGGGTAATGTTAACCCAATTGGTAAGTTTTTCCTGATTCGAAGTGTGTACTGTTTATGTTATAGCTGATCTTATTAAAAAGTTGTGAAAGATATGATATACTGGGTTTTTATTTTTTGGCCAGATTTGAATTTGTAGATTGGGAAAGGTTTATCTAAGGATGAAAAAGCTCAAAAACTAACTCTGCAACCAGTGGCGGATCCAGAACTTTGATTCAGTGGGGTCAATACATTAATATAATTAACATTATATCTTATTATAGATCAAAAAATTATAATATCAATATAGATATATATACAACAAAAATAATTATTAAAGTTTTTATAGTTTGAAACCGTGTATAAAATCTCATTAAAAAAATGGCCTTAGTATTATCACCTTTTTTTCAGTTTGCCTCATCCCTATTTCATCACTTTTTTTCCCTCTACATTTGTTATTACCTTTAAAAAGTTTGTGAGTATATTACAATTCCGAATTTTGTTGGATTTGAAGTCCATACTCTGTAATTAGTTAGATTGAATAGTAACAATTTAGAAATTTGTTAGATATTCATAAATTACATTTTAGAATTGTCTTGAAATTCACTATGAAACCGATCACATACAAGTAGTGGAGTCCAACAAAATGTTTTATTATGATTGTGGAAACACCATATAATTTAGAATTGTAGGAAGAGTAAATTTATTCAACAAGTAGCACCTGAAAGGTTTTTAGTTTATATTATTTGTTGTAAATGGAAAAATACAATGTAAAAAATTTAATTGTGCAAAAAAAATGTAAAAAAATTAATCTTTATTTTGTTGTCTCATCTTTTTTAAAAATGTATTCTTCCACTATTGCAAGAACAATATTACAGAAACAAATAATTTTAGTATGTAAGTCCTATATGTTTAGTTGTTTACTAAAATTTGATGTTTATATATTCACATCCATTTAACTTTGCTCAAAACATTTCAATTGATCCCTAAATAATTTGATTTTAGCGGGGTCGAATTGCAATTTTTCCCACTGGCTTTCTCAAAATTAGAGTGGTAATAAAGGATTTAACCATTTCAGTGGGGTCAAGTGACCCCACTGAAATGGCTACAGCTCCGTCCCTGTCTGCAACATTGGCTTGAAGCTATTAGCCCTCATATCCTCATTGCATTTAGAAAATTTTCCTATCCTCATTGCATTTATATATTCTGAAGATTTCTAACATTCATTTCCTATGACTGATATATTTGAAGGTTGGATAAATGGGAGAGTTAATCCAAGCTTATTAAGGAAAATAAGTTTCAACCATTGAAACAAGGGAGCCTGCAACTGAGGAAGAGCAGATGGGGTTACTGCTAAGTGCTAAGCCATATTATGCTGTTCACACACAATTGAAGCATATCGACTAACACATGTGAGGCTTTTCTTTTCACTTTACAAGAATAAATTGGTAGATATTGGTAGCTATAACTTGGCTGTTTCTGAAATGAAGTCCAATTTTTCCTTATTGGACCACAACATGTCGAGGTCATGCATACACACCAAATAGGGAGTATGACAATTTAGTGGCTGAAGATGGTCCAAATATTAGTGGTTTTGTTTGATTTTAAACCATAAAAAGAGAGTCAAGGATACATTTTGAGTAATGAATTTGATTATTGGTAGTATATATATGGCCTGCATGTGCTCTACATTGACCAAATTATGATTTTGTCTTGCATAATGGGATTATAAATGTTGGTACCTTTAGGTAAATCTGAGGACCAAAATTTAATCTAGAATCATTGTCAACTCATATGTTGTTAGTGACATGTTTCTATGAAAACAAATTCTTATATTTGCAGCTTTCCTTGAACTAACTGAGAGTTGATTTTCTTCATGTCAATTAAACATGTTTCTTCCTCTGTTAGTAGCTGTTGTTATTGTGATTTTCTTATACAAATTTAGTCAGGTTGTGGTATCACGTTTAACCTTCCTTTGAAGGTAGTAGATTTTGTGAATTTGTGTTAGGCAGGTCCCTAGCTATGATGCTTTCAAACTTCTGCTTTTAATAAAGTCCTATTGACAATAAAGAATTCAGAAATTCTTACTTTTTGCAGATGAACTTTTGAGGTGAATTTTTGCAATTCTTCAAACTTTAGTTTCAGACAATGGTGCTTTTTATATATTTTCATGATAGGGAGAATGAGGGGGAGTTATTCAAAATAGGACAACGTGTATGTGTTTCTTATTTCTTTTAAGAATTTGATCAGTATTTGAATCTATAATTGATGGTTTGATGATGATTCAAAGGGGATTTGTTCTGGGAATTTAAGGGAAGGAATCCATGAACTGATTTAACATTTAAATGTCCAGGTCATAAATGAATTAAGGTGATAGATATTTCCTTTTTTCGTAAGAAAGTTTTTTTTTCTTCATTTCAATCTTCCTGTTTATCAGTAGTGTTACGCCAAAAGTCTCTTTGGAGAATTCTTGCGAAAACTACTTAATGACAGCATGAGGGCGTGCCAGTCAATTTGCTGAAATTGACAAAGAAACTAGGTTTGAGAGAAAAAGTAAAGATCAGAGCGATTTGTGGGAACTGGATCAAAGTCACACCGAAACATTTAAATCATGGATCCACTATATTGAATTTCCAAAAGTGATAAAACAAGAACAGGGGGAGAAGGACAATTCAATTGCCATCTTCTCTAAAATAAACAAGAGATTTGTGTTTTAACGTCCTTGGACGAGATTGAACAAGAGATTGTTGAAGAACGAGTAAGAACTCGTGATGAACAAGAATAAAAAGGCGCGGAGCCAGAGAGAAAATAAGTCGGAGCTTGAAGATTATTCCCGGAGGAAGTTGTGAAGTGTAGGACTTCTTGAAGTGCAGGACTTGATTTCTGAAGCTTGGAATGATTCCTTTATATACGGGGCGGCCTAGGCCTTGAAACTGGCGGGCTTCTACTTGCTGAGGAAGGAATTTACTTGCTGAGGAAGGCGAACTCTTCTGATTGGTTGGAGGAAACTTCCAGGAAGTTGCAGTGGAGCTTCCTTCTCCTTCTAGATGCTGCAGCAGGCGATAGGAAGGTGAGGAGAAGGGTGTGAGGCGTCCCTCATAGCATATAGGCGACTTCCTCCTCATGATACCTAGGTAGTATGAGGTGCTAGGTAATATGAGGTGATAAGCTGCATCTGCTGTATCAGGTGTAATCCCTGTTGCCTCTAATGAGTTGAAACTACTAAGCTGGCTGAGAGGTGACCATGGAGCATGAGAGATATCACTTAGGCCACAAAATTCTCCATACTTAGCCATATTTAGGTCTTCCAAGGACGAAAATACCCTTTTACTGAGAACTATGGCTATATTAGGGTGATAAAGTCACTTTGTCCTTAACTGAAGAAGGTGTAAAAGTTGCAAACGAACTTGGATTGAGCTCAAACTTCACCAATAGGGTTCGTATATCAGCCATAGACTATGGTTAAAATCTTGGCTTGTTCTGAGCCTTCCTTCATAGTAAATCGAGCTTGGGATGTTGTACTTTTTGCCACACATCCTTTTGAGCATTGGATGGTGGTTTGACCATCTTACGTTGTACATGGTCTTCTCGTACCTTCATCTCCTTTCTCACAACAGCATTACGGTATTCCTCCTTCCTATGATTCAACCATGGTCGAATCTCCCGCTTAGTCCCTCGGGATTTAGGAGAGAAGTCAACCTTTAGTTGCTTATCATGTTTGGAGGTCCTTTGCTTCTTGTGAGGGAGAGATGTAGTCATATGGGAAGAGGATGGAGCCACTTTAATTGATGACTCTCCAAATTCCCAATTTCTTGACTTACGAGTCAAGAAAAAAAGTCTCTTGCTTGCCCCTCGAGCTGGGAACATGCTTTGACTTATTCCTCTTCTCCCTTTGGAGTGGAGTCTTGGATGAGAAGTCCAATTTCCTTTGAACCTCTTTCTTTAAAGAAGTTTGAGGATGCTTGATGGGTTCTTCCTCATCCTCAGATGAAAAGAGTTCAAGCTTCCTCCTTGGTGCCTTGAGTCTCATATCAACTGAATCTGGATACCAGGGACGATCTGAATGCAAACCCAAAGACTTAGTTCTATCCACTAACCTCTTAATACTAGAAGTGTGGTAACAGGACTCACCTTCTGATTGTGGGATGGCTGACAAAGGGGTGTTTGTAGCCAAGAGCATCCTCTTAGGTGTGGATTCTCCTTTCTTGATCACTTTTTCATCCTTTAGGAGGTTGAAGGTGACCATATGAACAGGAGCAGAGAAAGGATTTTTATCAACTCCCATATCCTTTTTAGGGACTTCAGGGAATTTGAAGAGTCCTTTCTCTATTTGTTCCTGTACTATGTTTTTAAACACAGTACAGTTATTGGTTGTATGCCTCCATGAATCATGGTACTTGCAGTACTCTCTTCCCCTGATAGTCTCAGGTGAAGGAAGTACATGCCCAGGAGGAAGGTTAATCACACCAGACTTATGTAAGAAGTCAAAGATCTCATTCATCTTTGAAGTATCAAATGAATAAGTCTTGCTTCCATCATAAGGTTTCTTATCAGCTTGATGCTGATACATAGGTGCAAACCTTTCTTGGGTATGAGGGTGCCCTACCCCTGCTTTTTTCAGGCATGGACACTCAATAGGCTTAACAGCCTTTACCTCAGCAACTCCAAGTTCATAGTTTGACTCTTGATAGTAAGTGCCATAAGATGAACTCCTTCGTTCGTTCTCTTCACGGAGAAGGGTTTCATATCTAGTCACTTTGGTTAACATCTCGAAGAAGTCTCTGAAGTCAACTCCTTCGAACTTCTTTCGAAGCTCGATGTCAAGTCCATTTTGAGCTAGGCGTACAAATTCCATCTCTTGAAGAGGCGTACGACACCTATTCCTTAGCTTTTTGAAACGAGCTAAGTAATCCTCAGCCGATTCACCTTTCTTTTGATAAAGGCGGGATAAGTCAGCCATGGAGGCCTCAGGCTCAGTCCTATAGAACTGAGTATGGAACAACCTCTCCATCTCCTCCTAAGTTCTTACAGAGTTAGGCGGTAGGTTGATATACCATGTGAATGCTGCTCCTGTGACAGAGTTGGGGAAGAGACGAAGCTTGTGGTATCCAGAGTTAGCCGCTCCACATTGCATGGTGAAGCGAGCAATATGTTCCAAGGTCGACTGTTCACTTGAGGTTCCGGAGAAGCAAGTGAAGTCAGGGACCTTGTATCCTCGAGGGAGTCGATAGAGTCTATCATACTCCTCAGGGTAGGGCTTCTGGAAGGATGGTCGTCTAATCCTTCGGTAAGCTGGACCAATCATATCCTCAAGTATTTCCCTGAGGTTGTTTTGATTGACTGGTCCCTCTTGAGGAAGATGGCGTGGAGGGGGATAGCGTTGGTGGCCATTCCTTACCCCATTGCCATTACCATTCCTTACATGAGGTGGTACATAGGCCGCAGCACGAGGTTCAACATTGTTGAGTTCCTCATCTACGTTATCAGCAGCATTATCACCAATATCCTGTTGGTTTTCACCTCCGAGCCCAGGGTTGATAACTCCCTGAGGGATAGGAGGTGGAGGTGGAACCTGATGGTTGTTCACCTCGGGGTGGACTTGTTGGAGGGGAAAGGCAACAGGTGGAGCATTGACCAGTGGTTGGTTTTGCCCCCCAAGTCCTTGTCCTCCAAGTCTACCCTCCAACCTATTGAAGATCTATTGGATGTTCTCCTGGGAATCAACTCTCTGTTGATTCGGTTGCTGTATCATACGTTCTTGAGAGTTTTCAAATCTCTCAAGTAACGAAGCGATACCGCTGAGAGTCTTCCACATGGTAACATCATTCAGTTTGAGAGGGGAGTCAGCTTCCTCATCTCTCAACCCAGTAGATCCAAGCGTAGTAGCTCCAAGTGGACTCTGGCTTGATGAGTCTTGAGGTTTCTTATCTCCTCCCTTAGGTGGCATAGCTAGGTATGAGTACAGGAAAAGTAAAAAGAAAGAAAGCCTTCAAACATTGAGATGGGAAGACAGGATGTTGTGTCCCACCTAGAACGTGGAAGGAGCCGTCAGTGTGGACCTCCTAGAGGTGGGCACCTTCGACTATAGAGAGAGAGAGTCGGGGATCGCCGACTAGAGAGAGAGAGAGAGAGAAGAACTTCGAAAGAGATGTGAGCAAGATGCCTTATCGATTACAACAGATGGGAAGCCAACCTAGTTGGGTCCCACCGGGCGTGCCAAAAAGAGATGTCGGTGCGGTCGCAGTGGGACGGTCACCAAAAAATCTTAAAAGCAACGTCGGGGATCATGAGGTTGGGTCCCACCAGGCGTGCCAAAAAGAGATATTGTACCAAAAATCTCTTTGGAGAATTCTTGCGAAAACTACTTAATGACAGCATGAGGGCGTGCTAGTCAATTTGCTGAAATTGACAAAGAAACTAGGTTTGATAGAAAAAATAAAGATCAGAGCAATTTGTGGGGACTGGATCAAAGTCACACCGAAGCATTTAAATCATCGATCCACTAGATTGACTTTCCAAAAGTGATAAAACAAGAACAGGGGGGAGAAGGACAATTCAATTGCCGTCTTCTGTAAAATAAACAAGAGATTTGTGTTTTAACGTCCTTGGACGAGATTGAACAAGAGATTGTTGAAGAACGAGTAAGAACTCGTGATGAACAAGAATAAAAAGGCGCGGAGCCAGAGAGAAAATAAGTCGGAGCTTGAAGATTATTCCCGGAGGAAGTTGTGAAGTATAGGACTTCTTGAAGTGCAGGACTTGATTTCTGAAGCTTGGAATGATTCCTTTATATAGGGGGCGGCCTAGGCCTTGAAACTGGCGGGCTTCTACTTGCTGAGGAAGGAATTTACTTGCTGAGGAAGGCGAACTCTTCTGATTAGTCGGACGAAATTTCCAGGAAGTTGCAGTTGAGCTTCCTTCTCCTTCTAGATGCTGCAGCAGGCGATAGGAAGGCGAGGAGAAGGGTGTGAGGTGTCCCTCATATCATATAGGCGACTTCCTCCTCATGATACCTAGGTAGTATGAGGTGCTAGGTAATATGAGGTGATAGGCTGCATCTGCTGTATCAGGTGTAATCCCTGTTGCCTCCAATGAGTTGAAAGTACTAAGCTGGCTGAGAGGTGACCATGGAGCATGAGAGATATCACTTAGGCCACGAAATTCTCCATACTTAGCCATATTTAGGTCTTCTATGGACGAAAATACCCTTTTACTGAGAACTATGGCTATACTAGGGTGATAAAGCCACTTTGTCCTTAACTGAAGAAGGTGTAAAAGTTGCAAACGAACTTGGATTGAGCTCAAACTTCACCAATAGGGTTATTATGTCAGCCATAGACTATGGTTAAAATATTGTCTTGTTCTGAGCCTTCCTTCATAGTAAACCGAGCTTCTCACCTCAAATTGCTCTTAAATGAAAAACTAGCATAAGTTTTTCATTCTAAGTCTGAATGAGCTGAAATTTTGCCAAGGAGCTTAGAATATCCACATAAGACTATGGAAAAAATTCTAAGTAAAACCGAGCTCCCCTTGATGGTGAACTAGGTTTCTCTCCCTGAGTTGTCCTTAAATGGAAAACTAGCATAAGTTTTTCATTCTAAGTCCAACGAAGCTGATTTTTCACCAGTAGACTTAGATTATCACCATAAGGCTATGGGAAAAATCTAAGTAAAACCGAACTCTCTAGCATAGAGAAGTTGGTTTGACTCCTCAAATTGTCCTTAACTGAAAAACTAGCATAAGTTTTTCATGCTAACTCTGTTTGAAATGAAATTTCACCTAGATGACCTATGTATATCAAGGAACATCATGGTAAAACCCCTTTGTAGAGCCGTACGCCCTAAGTAGCAGTATTACGTTTGACCTTGCCTTTTTGTCCTTAAATGAACAAAATGCAAGTTTGCCTCTCAGGGGAATACTACTAGCAGGGACGGCTTGACCACTATACTAGGGTGCTCATGTATAAGGGTGGTGGGTGATAATACCTCACACCTCCCTTAGTTCAGTAAGTGCTTCTCTTGATGTTACTCTCTTACTCTCTGCCTCCTCAGTGCAAGGGATGAGGAGACTGCATCCTATGACTATGATAGGCATAGGGCGGTCTTCCCTGGGTATGGGAAAGACTTAGATTATTTTATCCCATGATATATCTCCCACCTGCATGGTCAGGTAGCATACAACTCCCTTCCTTACTCTCTACCTGAGGTATCAGGTTGTTGTATCTAAGGAAGCTGCACCCTTGAGACTTGCTGCACCACATCCCTATAGGTAGGGGCGGCACATAGGGAGTAATTAATGATAATTATTCCAAAAATAATTATTATTAATTAATTTAGTTATTAATTTTGGCCTTTATTCATTAATTGCAATATTTTCTCCTGACAGAATCAGGGTGGTATAGAAACTAAGTTCTATCAGGATTTCTGATCAAATCCTGACCACCCATCTTGATCTACCACATGCAAAGACCAATTTACCCTCAATTGTAAATTGAGGTATAAACAAGTAGCAATCACAAAATGATTAGTGTTGTTAATTTTTTTAGTTTGATTGCTTTAATGGGCCGTAAATGATACGGTTCACTGATTTAGATGGGTTGGGGGGCACTAGCAGGCATGTTTAGCAAAAATGCCGGAGCAGAGGATTTGGAAGCCTTCTATCCCATAAGACCAGAATGAAAAGCCGATCTTCCAAAGACCCGCTCTAGGCCCAGGGTGTCCATCATTTACTTATAACTCCCTTACTCAAGCTTTAGTTCAATTCTGTTGGTATCCCTTGCTTTTCCACTCCATCTATATTGTTTGATCTGCCTTAACTCTAAGTTGAAGATTGCATGTTCCACTCTTTGAAGATGGTCACCTGGATATAGCTAAATTTCCTAGACATATTCAACGTGGGGTAAGCTTTCTTCTTACTTTTGTTTATAATAGGTAGCTTGCCTTGACTGCATATATTTATATATTTAATCTGGACCAAACGACAGACACAAACTATTGGATATTGAAGTATGAGGAAGTTGTAGATTTGAGTTGGAGGATGGTATCATAATTTAGTAGTATTTTAAGATTAAGAAGATTTTCTGTAATTGGTTGGGTGAACTTTGTTTAATATGTGAAGCACCCAAATAATATCAGTATAGAAGTTCTTTAAGTTTGTGAAAAAAAACCTCATGGAATAATACAAAGTAAGTTTGAGCTGATATGTATTATCAAAATTAGTAATTTACTCTGGCATTATATATTAGCATATTGGGGCCAAGTATTATGTACGGTGTTCAAAACAAAAATGGAATAATGTTAGACTTTTTGATTTTAAATTTATATCTGGAGCTAACTAAAATAAATGAAGGCATGTGTATGCATATGCAATTTCCCCTATTTCATGACTTATATAAGTGGTCTTTTGCTCTTTGAAGTTCTTAACCATCTGTGCCACCTAAGTACTAATACTGCTATAGGTTCTGCATGTTTACAATTTGTAGTTTTCATGTAACTGGGTATATGGGAGGATATTTAAAGCCAAACAAATATGTAGGATCTGCTGGAGATGAAGGAAATGATGCATATTGTAGCCTACTTGATTGGCTTATAGGTGATTCTTTTCAGTAATTTTCCAAGTTAGTCTATGATAATTTTATCTTGTGATTTCAATTGTATTTAATATTAGTTGCTGTTTAAACTTGGTGATATTAACATAACTTTGTGCCATTCTAATATGAAATTAGTTTACTAACTATAAAGTGCAAGAATTTGGCGGCCATTTGAGTGGTAATATTCTTACTATTAGTAGCTGGCTTCTTGAGGTATTTATGATCCTTTTACGCATATTATATGTCACTACTAAACTCAATTTCACCCATTCCTCAATTCCCGATAAGATATCAATGCTTTCCATTTTGTTATATTGTGCTTCTGCTCTGGAGGAGTAATCTTTTTAAGGTTGGGATTTAAATTCAAAAAATTGAAGGAATTGAGCTGGATTATAGATTATTCCAAGGCACATGGTTTGCTGGGACCTGCCAAGGCTGATTTAAATTCAACAAGGGGGTTGCA
The DNA here is from genome assembly GCA_001974805.1 of Corchorus capsularis. Taxonomy (NCBI): domain Eukaryota; kingdom Viridiplantae; phylum Streptophyta; class Magnoliopsida; order Malvales; family Malvaceae; genus Corchorus; species Corchorus capsularis. Next base: position 13,571 of record AWWV01012963.1, read on the forward strand.
TTCAGACAAGGAGTAGAAGTTCAACAAAATGGCAAGGAAGGTCTAAGAGGAAACATCATAATACAATGTTAGTAAATTCTGATAATTAATTTAGGTGCGGTTTTTACAATCTATGATGTTTGATACTTAGACTAGAAAATGTTTAATATCATGGTGTGAGAATCTAAAAGATGCTTTTACTTTCTGCGAGCTCAAAATCCACTGCACTTCTTAGTTTGATTCTGAAACATGCATATGGGTTGGCTCATTGTCTAAATTCTTTGTTTCTAATCTATACAATACTTCTTTAATTTATCTTAAACAAGCATATGATTTGCCTTATTGTCTAAATTCTTTGTTTATCTATATAAGATTACAAATTACATTTCTTAGATACACAATATTTAAAGGGAAAAAAACAATAATAAATAAATAAACCCGCAGCGAAGCGCGGACAATCCACCTAGTTCATATAAAATACTATACACTATAGATGAAATTTTCAGGAATTATTATTTATTTTCAAATATTAGTATTGAATTCAGGTTTTTTCAGGTTCGGGTTTGGTTTTTTCGGGTTTCAGATTTTTCGGGTTTCGATTTTTTCGAGTTCGAGCTTTTTCGGGTTCGGGTTTTTTTGAGTTCGGGTTCAAGTATTTGACTTTTTTTAGTCAATCGGGTTTAGGTCGGGTTCGGATTCGGGTTTTTCGGACGAGTTTTTCTCGCGTCGGATTCATTTTGCCACCTCTAGTGTTGCATCGTGGAAGACTATTAAGCGGTCCAACACATCAAGCGGTCCTTGTTCTCCGCGGAACTTCCTTTGCTTTTATCATTTCCATAAGATCATCATAGATTTTTTTTTTATGTGCATCAATATAAAACATATTTACCGAGATCCCTGTACTCCCGAGATTTATGTTTCAAAATTGAATATATTTACGTTTTGTTCACTCTGGGATCCCGACCGGATCCATAAAATTGACGTACCAAATTTATATATTAATATATATATATATATTGAATAAATTAAGCTTAAAAAACATAAATTTGAAACAAATACAATAAAAATAAGTTTAAAAAAAACAAGAATAAAAACAAGTTTATTAAGCTATGATGAGGTCAAAATGTTCTCAACACCGAGATCTGGAAGATCATCCTCCAAGCTTCTTAGTCCAGCTGGGTCGAAGACCTAGGAATCAAAGGAAACCTAGGAGTGCGGGGATGAGATCCCGCGTTAGCACTCCGACGGTCAAGTCAATGGTGTTCTCCTGTGTTGTTTAGGAGGTTTTTAGCTTAGATCTAGAAGCTAGGAGTTTTTAGAATAGAGAAATAAGGAGAGGGTTACTCTGTATTTATAGGCATCAGACTGCCACATCAGCGGGTCGCGGGTTTCCGAAAAAGTCAGGGGTCGCCCCGTTTCCATAACTAGGTTATCCGGCCAGGTGTTGTCATACTATATATCGTCAGTCTTGTGAGAGTGACGTTCAAGCAAGTGTTGAGATATGGATCAACATTTTCCCCCCAGGCGTGAGGGGGGTCATAAAGTGGCCGCTCGAACGGCTTCAGACCCATAATCATGGGTGGGCGAGCAGGGTGAACTGCATTGTCAGTGTATGGGCATTCGTCCAACTCGTTGGTAGTGTCGGAACGCTTGTTTAGGCGGTCGGCCAGGTCAGGAGGTTGGGTTTTTATGCCCCTCCCTTTTTTTTGATTGATTGATTGATTGACGGCATAATGGCCGTTTCTGATTTGAGTGTTGTTATTGTTGTTTTTTTTTTGGCAGAAATATTTGAAATTTGAAAAAAATTTACTACACCGTCATGGATGCTGATTGGCGATTTTAAGCCTTTGTCTGAGCCACGTGTCGTGCTTGTATTGGACGAGTGCAGGTTGTACGGTTACCGAGGAAGTTTTTTTACCAAGTATAAATACCACTTTTCTCTTTCCTCTTTTACTTTCTGACTTTTACCATTCAGTTGCCTTTTCGTGTTCGTCGTCTTCATCTCTCCTCTTTTCACTTTCAAACTTGCAATCTGTCTTGGTAAGTTTCACTTGAGATTTACTTCTTGTATTATTCGTAATAGATTCGACTTGGCTATTGTTTTCTGTTTCCTTAACTGCTTCTGTTTATCTTTTCGTCTTTTGTATTTATAGAGTGACGCCGTCTTCTGTACTTTATCTCTTTTCTGGAAAAATTCTTCAACTCTATTCATCTTCTAACCGACGTTCGTCGCGACAGACAATCTAGGAAGCGCTGAGTTTCCCATCGAAGTTTCAGATACTGAGTCGACTTACACATCGAGTTACGAATCTACTCAGGAGTTCACCGACGATTCTGACAACGAACTGTACGACGAGCTGAGTATCGTATTTCCCAAGATTCGTGTAAAGTTTGGTAAGGGTTTCTTTGAAGATCGTCGTTTTTGGTTTTGAGTTTTTAGTGTTTCTTTTTAGTCATGTCTAAAGAAGATTCGTCCTAAGATATTTCCAAGTCTTCATCTATTAGGATGGATGATAGTGATGATCCTAGCTCTGAAAGTGAATCTGAAAGTATGTAGACACCCATTTTTGGTCCTATATCCTTTAATGTAGGTTATCTGCTTCAATTTTTGCATTTTAGGGGCATATAGGTTGTTTAGGCATTTTGGCAACTTAATACTATAATACTAGAATTTATTAGTTATCATCTAGTTTTAATTTGATTACATTCAAGAAGCATAAAAGAAATGGAAATTGGAAAATCTAGAAAAGAATAAAGAAGAGAGAAAAGGGAGAGGGTTTTATTAAGTCATTTGCATTCCCCACATTTTATCCTAGTATAGCATGTTGTCATTTGAGTCTTCATTTTCATAGGATCATTTTCATTTTACCATTTCCTTTATTGGCCCAAACCCATTTCCTTTAAATTTTTTCTTATTGCTTTCTTTATTGGACCTCCCCATAAAATTTTGGATCTTAGATGTCGGACTTTGGGTTTTCATTTGTCTGACATGTTTCCTTTAGACCCATGTTCCAAAAAAAGAATGAAAAAGAATTTATTTCCTGTCTAAATTACAGTTCTAAAAATTTAAAATACAAAATAGGAAAATCCCAAAGACATCCCTATGCTTCCCTTTTCGCCTGGCTCCTTTGATGATTCAATTAGGCTTGGTCCCTCTTCGACACAGTTAGCTTGTGGCTTCTTCCTTTTTCCATGTTGCATTTTCCTTTCTGTTTTAGCACGCATGTCACATTCACTCATTGCACATTAATTGCATTTTCACTTCAAGCACATTGTCACCAACAAGGACAGCAAAGAAGAACTTAACACAAAATTATAAGTATAGAAATCTCACCATAATTAATTGATTGAATTCACCAAAGGATCAGAAGTATTAAGGATTTAGCTACTCATGGATTTAGGAAAATCCATGAGAGGCATAAGAATACTTACAGGACTGGGAGAGGCGGAATCTCCCCTTTGAAAACCCTAGGGACGTCGACTCCCTCTATTGCTAGAGAGGGTGTCGACTTCTCCCCTTTTAAAACTAGAGAAAAAACCTAAAAACTAAAGAAAGGTAGAAAAAGAGAATAAACTAAATCTTTGATGTGTAAAAGTATCTGATTTGTGATACAGGAGGTGGCTATTTATAGTGGAGGAATAGGGTAGGATGGTTTAGGCTCTTCTTGGTCTCCAAGTAGGATTAGGTGTCATCCTAGAGTAGTCTTCAAGTCAAAAGAGGACTTCTAGAACTTCCTGGAAATTTCCTAGAATTGGGCAGGAACTTCGAGTTCAGTTTCAGGCTTGAAGATGGCAGATCTGGGCTTTGCACTTCAAAAGAAAGTTGTAGACCTCGGAGTTAGCTTTCCAACGGTTACTCATGAGCTTAAAACGGACATCTGAGCAGAAAGTTATGGCCTTTCTACGAAGACTGCGCTGAAACCAGGCTAATATCGCAAATCTACGGGATTAATGCGGGATTTGGATATTCTTTTGGATATGGGGCCTACAAATTGGGATTTTAACTCCAATTATAGGTTTATATGGGCTGAGTAGATTCCCATATAAATAATCCAAAAATCCTCAACTTCAGGGCTTCATCTGGGCTTGTCTTCAATCCTTAATAAATTAAGCTCCAAATCTTCAATTTTGCTTCTTGAATTAATTCTTCAATTCTTCAAAATATCTTCAATCACGAACTTCGAATCTTCAAATCTTCATTCCAAATGGCTAAATCCATAGTTGAGTAAAAAGTCTCCAAAATAGCTCCAAAAAGAGTGAAAAACAATAAGTTTTCACTTTTCTTGTCTTGAGGACCTAAAAACACAAATACTTACAAAATAGGGTAAAAACACATATAAAAATAGCAAAAAGTATATAAAAATAGCTATAAAAACATGTATAATTTGAGCTCGATCATAATTTCCCCCACACTAAATCTTTGCTAGTCCCTAGCAAACTAGTGTAGACAAACAAAAATTATGATTTAAGATAGTGAATCTTTGTTCAAATCTTTTGAAAAACTTTGAATCATATACATATATCAAGGATCAATTCAATTTATGAAATCAGAACATCATAGAATATTAAGAGTATCCAATTCAATAGATCAAGATATAGCAATCATCCTCATTCTTAAGTAACCATAATCAAAGTAGCTCTAATCACTCATCATTTATCACAACTATAACTACTTCTTTCTATAAGCTTATGCCTTCATCTTTATCTCCACTACTCAAACAATTGCATATCATGAATACAAATCAAAGATTTCGCATGGGTTATAATAGTTTTCAAAGGGTAATTATTTTAGAAAAGTGAGGTTACTAACCTCAAAGTGTTCATGCTTAGGGGTTACTAACGCCCTTTATTTATTTTTGTGAGGCTACTAGCACTCTAGAGGGACAATACTTTTGCCGATCCATGCCTCTTATCCTCTTCCCAAGGGTTACTAACTCCTTTTGTTTAAAGAGAAGAGTGACAACAATGGATATATTTTTTTAATTTTTTTTAAGGCAAAAGATATTTCTTCTCCTCTTGCATGAAAAACACTCTTTTTATGAAAAAGATATTTTTTTAACTACCCTTCTAATATAGATAGTCCCCCACACTTATTTTTGACATATTCATAAAATACTTTCATAAGTGTAGTTTCAATAAAAATTAAACATGAGTTCTAAAAATAGGCAATCATAGAAATAATTCATGGTAAGCAATTATCACAGACTTCAATTATACCTAATCTAAAAATTAAGATATCATACTATAGATAAATCAATGAATCAATCATTCTTAAGAATTCTAAGATATCATCAATCAAAAATAAATCAATCGATCAATATGTGCATAAAAATCAAATTTTTGTCAAAAATTTCGAAAAAATTATTCCAATTTAACCATTTTTATGCATTTAGACTCACTCCCCCACACTTAAAAGATACATTGTCCCCAATGTATTAACAAGCGTGGCAAATCAAAGCAAAAATATGTATGCATCTTTTAAATCCTAATTAACCTATATAACCTATATCTATATGTATCGCATATCAAAGAAAAAATCAATCAAAGCATTGCAAGAAAAAGATAGGGTTCTCCAAGCATAAGCTCCAACTGGATATCTTCATGTCGATGAAAAACTTCTTTGTCTCCTTTGGTATGGAAAATCCTAAAAAAGAAAAGAAAAAATAAAACAAAGAAAAATATTATGGGTTAGTAAAAATAATATTGGGTTGCCTCCCAATAAGCGCCTTTCTTTAAGGTCTTTGGCTAGACTGCCTTAAAGAAGGTTATTCTTCAAGGGTGAAGGAATTTTGGGTGTAATCCTTCAACAGGTCCTCGATAACTCTACTCTCTTTAATGATTTTGATGGTTTCAATTTGAATTTTATCAAGACTTGAAAAGATCAAAGCATTAGGCGATGGCATAGTTGTGACTCGGCATGGCACGGCATAGGCTCGTGGTGGCGCGGCATAGTGCGCGGATGGCTTGGCATTGGCCGGGCATGGCCGGGTTGGAGGCGCGGACATGGCCGGGCATGGCGCGGTGATGTCTCGACAGGAAGCTTGCATGGCCGGCACTAACCGGGCAGGTGGCGAGGCTAGTGCGGACATGGCATGGCATGGCTTGGGCGGATTGGCGGAAAGGGCGGACAAGGCCGGTATAGGCTTGGGCGGCATAGCGGCTGGCACGGGCCATGGCGCGGGTTGAGCTGGCAGGGCCGAGCATGGCCGGGCAGGAGACACGGTAGTGGCCTGGCTGGGCCGGGCAGGCGGCACGGCAAGGGCTGGTGGCGTTCGGACATGTTGCTCGGGTGGCCGGGCTGTGGCCGGGCTAGGCGCACGGGCTTGGGCAGTCTTGGCATGTGTTGGCCGGCCATGTGGTGTCGATGGCCGGGCTGCAGCCGGGCATACTGGCTTGTGCTGCACGGGCTTAACCAGGCTGAGTCCTTGAGCAGCTTCCTTCGATGTATTGGTTATCATCTAGGCAAAATTCTCCATTATCTCTGATATGTCAGCAGTGCTGTGATCGAACAGGGGAATATAGACAAGAGTGTCGACAAACAATCTGTCAGAAGCTCTTAATCCTTGGTAGAAGATTTGAACCAATCTTCTTTGATCATAACCATGATGAGGGTAAGCAGCACATAGCATCTTAAACCTTTGCCAAAATTGAGGAAAATTCTCCAATTTTCGTTGAAGAATGCTTGCAAGTTTAGCTCGATGTTCAAGATCTATATCTGGCTTCTTAGTTGAATTGCTTGGTTGATCGATCTTCAGGGGCGGTTGAACTTCTTTGTTGTTGACTTCTGGCTCCTTCTTGGATTCTTTTGCTCGATCTTTCTTCTCATGGGAGGTTGAATAATTCGTCCTCCGGGATAATTCTTCAAGGGCATAGAATGCATTCTCCGGGGTTCTTTCATGCAGTGGTTTAATACTGAAAGAATCAACAAGAACTCAATCTTTAAGTCCCAATCCTCCATAAAAGAATTGGATTAAAATTTCTTCCTTGAATCCATGATCAGGGCAATCGGCACAAAGCTTCTGGAATCTCCTCCAAAATTGGTGGAAAGTCTCGTTGTAGCGTTGTCGAATGTCCATTATCCTTTGTCTTCCTTTTGAAATTTGATCAGGCTTTGTTGATGAAGAATCTTCAATGGCTCCTTTCTTAACAAACTTAGAACTTATAATGTAAACAAAATTGTTAGATTTTAACGGGACTTGAGATGAAATTCTAGGGTGGATAATTTCACCAT
>AWWV01012964.1:0-15497 GCA_001974805.1 Corchorus capsularis
GTTCTTTCAGGCTCAGGATTGAATTCTAAACCTTTAGTACTATTACTTCTTGATCATTTGGCATGCAGTTTCCTAGACAAATCAAACAAAACTAAAAAGAAAAATTAGCAGTAACATGTTCTTAAATAAAAATTAAAAATGCAGAAACAGAAAATAAAAATATTTATTTTTTTTTTAAAGGAAAAAAAACGGAAAAAGAAAAATTAATTTTTTTTTAGAAAAATCGGAATTTTTTTTTTTTTAGAAAAAACGGAAAATCAAAAACTAATTCTTGGATCTAATCTCTCTTCACTTTCTCTCAATTCAATTCCCTTCCCCGGCAACGGCGCCAAAATATATGATCGTGTCGTCTATGACCATAAAAATAATCCCCACAAATAACTAACTAGAATAGTTAGGGCAAGTAGGAGTCGAATCCCACAGAGAAGGTTTATGTGATGAACAATTAAAAGATAGAAAGATCTTTTCCAAAAATAGATTAGAAAACAGGGGATTGAATAAATCAATTATAAAGAAAACAATTAAACTAAAAATAAAGCAAAGCAAATCTAAATCTAAATCTTAAATCTAAATCTAAAGCAGATTATAAAGCAAATTAATAAAGCAGATTAATAAAGCAAACAATAATTAAAAAGCATACTTCTTCACCAGTGGTATCCTTCAATCAAATTAACTATGGATCCTAGATTTAAAAGGTGAATTTCGCATCTTATTCTTGACTGACAACTGATATAGGTTTCCCAACATGTATTTTAGATAAGAGGCCGATTAGAGCTGCAGTTATCCCTATTATTCCTTCAGCGATCGATTACTTTCTTAGGGCTTAAAGATCACTTGAGAACAAAGCATTAAGAACAGTTAATTTTACACACATGCCTACGAATAGAACCATACGAAGAGAAATTTCTCGCCCTCCGGTAGACAAATACCCATTAAGCAGCGATTAAACAAACCTAATTTGCTACATACAATCAAACTTGAGTGATTAATTCTAAGTATGATCTAGCCATAGATCTTCCTCTTACATCCTTAGTGGCCACATAATTCAGATAAGATTCAGAATCATAAAATTATTCTAGGGTTTTGACTACTATCATCAAGAACTTAACACAAAATTATAAGTATAGAAATCTCACCATAATTAATTGATTGAATTCACCAAAGGATCAGAAGTATTAAGGATTTAGCTACTCATGGATTTAGGAAAATCCATGAGAGGCATAAGAATACTTACAGGACTGGGAGAGGCGGAATCTCCCCTTTGAAAACCCTAGGGACGTCGACTCCCTAGGGACTTTGAGTAAAAAGTCTCCAAAATAGCTCCAAAAAGAGTGAAAAACAATAAGTTTTCACTTTTCTTGTCTTCAGGACCTAAAAACACAAATACTTACAAAATAGGGTAAAAACACATATAAAAATAGCAAAAAGTATATAAAAATAGCTATAAAAACATGCATAATTTGAGCTCGATCAGCATCTCACTAGCACATACATCACAAAAGCATTCCATAAGCATACATTTTAGTGCATTTTAGCATACAGAGACATTCAAATCAATTCCTCATTAACAATGTCACATTGTAGTGAAGATCATTAGAACATGATTTTAGTAGCATTTTGTTATAGCTTGACAGAACATGGCATTCTTAGTATCGCCTACATACTAGCATGGCATGCATCATCATAGTTGATCGAGCCAAAATTATGCATATTTTTATAGCTATTTTTTCATACTTTTTGCCACTTTTATATGTATTTTTACTCTATTTTGTAAGTATTTGTGTTTTTAGTCTTGGTGAGATATGAAATTGAGAATTTGCTTATTTTCACTATTTTTGGAGCTATTTTGATGACTTTTTACACAAATGTTAGCAAAGTGATTTTGAGTATAGATTTGGAGATGCAAAGTTTGTGTTTGAAGATTTCTTGAAGATAATTTGAAGACTTGAAGATCATTGAAGAATTATTTCAAGAAGCAATAATTGAAGATTGGAGATTATTTGCAAAGGATTGAAGCCAAGCCTAGAAGAAGCCCGGAAGTTAAGGATTTTTGGATATTTTATATGAGATAATACTCAGCCCATATAAGCCCATAATTGGAGTTGAAATCCCAATTTATGTGGCCTATGTCCAAGGAAATATCTAAATCCCGTAATTTCCCGCATCTAGTCCGATTTGGAGTAGGAATCAGCACAGTCTCGATAGAAAAGCCATAACTTTCTGTTCAGATGTCTGTTTTAGGCCCATGAGTAGCCGTTGGAAAGCTAACTCCGAGATCTACAACTTTCCTTTGAAATCCAAAGCCCAGTTCTGCCGTTTTCAAGCCCGAATCTGCCGATGAAGTTTCTGCAGAAATCCAGAAAATTCCAGAATCCTATTTTGACTTGGATTCTACTCTAGGAAGACTTTTAATCCAACTTGGAGACCAAGTCAGCCCCAAAACCATCCTAGAGCCTTTTCCTAAGTCTAATAGGAGTCCTTGGGTTATTTCTCCACTATAAATAGCCACCTTGGGTCTAGATTTTTTATCTGTAATTTTTATTCTCATAAGATATATTGTTAAGTTGAAGATTTGGAGGAGAAAACCCTAGGAGCCGCCACCCCCTTCTCTTCTTTGTCCATAGATAAGTTTTCTTCTTCTTATTTGTGGATGCTCACTCAATTCATGAGTGAGTAATCCTTTTCTTATCTCCAATGTAGAATTTAATTGATCTCTTGACTTATTCTATGGTGAGATTTTGTGCTTATATATGAGAATTTATTTGGGTATTTCTTGGATCTTTGTATGAATTCTATGTTGCTTGTTTTGATTGATGGGGTCGACACTATCATGATAGATTGAGTTAGCATTAGCTAGATTAAGTTGAGAATTGACCATCCAGCTTAATTTTATGTAGCAATTGGATGAGAACTGACCCTCCATCCAAGGGAGAAAAGAATCAATGGGCGAGAAATTTCTCATTGTCCTTGTTATTTAATTACTTGTTCTTCATACTTTTTTCCTAAGTGATCTTTAGGCCCTGAAAAAGTAATTGATTGCTGAAAGATAAAAGGGATAGATTGACTTTGATCGGTAATCTAATCTAATTAAGGTAGTTTAGGATTTAAATCCGACAGGCTATTCAAGGTTCTCATAATTATTATATATCAATGATCCATGTTATTTTTGTCAAGAGGGAGATTAATTCTATGTTGGAGGTTTCTATTTAATTGTTTTCTCATAATATTCACTGCCTTTTAATTAACTGTTTTCTTTAATTTTCTTGATTGTTCTCTTAGTTAATTTTATTGTTTGTTAGATTTAATTTTAAACTCTTCTTCAAAATTCTCTTTATTATTTTGTTTTGTTTTAAGAAAAGGAAATATCGATCACTCTGTGGGTTCGACCCCTACTTGCCCTAGCTATTCTTAGTTAGTAATTGTTGGGATTAATTTTATTTTTATGATTGTTGACGACCGATCAATAGTCATTCATCATCAATAAACATATCAATTCAGCAGCAAAACAGAAAGGGAATTAGAGAGTTATACCACTGCCTGGCTTTATATTTTCAAGCCTAAGTTCCATTGGTCCAAGTCAGCTTACCCCTGCCAACTCATCACCTGCAGACAAAAAAAATGAATGAGCAAATAGACAATTCACGTGTGAGGATTAGTCTCAAATAAAAGGCAGAGGAATGCGCAAACAAACAAAATCATGGAATTGAAAAAAACTCACAACAGGACAGAAACAAGGAATGTTACCCTCACACCGTTTCACACGTGTGATAACATAAATTTCAACTGCAAAGAGTGAGAAAAGAAGTTAGGGATTTAATTGGAATTAAACAAAGAGGCAAAACAGAGGAAAGGGAGAGGAAATTTCATAGAGACAGCTACAACAATTTTGGGGGTACAAAAGAGAAGATAAAAGGAGAGAGAACGGAGGAGAGACACATAAACCCTAGTTTTTCTTTTCCTAGTATTTTTCATTAACAGAAAAGGGAGCAAGCTTCTAGTTTTACACTTCAAGGTCGGAAAACCCAAAAAAAAAATTTCTTTTTATTAGTATCATCGTTCTTTTTCCAGTTTTACAGTAGTTTTACAGCCACAGAGCCAAAAATATCAAAAAAAGAGAAAGTCCAGTTCTTTTACTTTTTCAGTTTCCTTTTCCTTGTTTTGTCTTTCCATATCTTTGTTTAGTCAGTTTTCCTTCAAGAGATCAACAAAAAATATTAGGGTTCTTAGAGTCAGGATTTTAGGGCTTTTGGTTCTAGACGTCATCTTTAGAAATCCATTAGGTTAGACGTTGGTAAAAGAGTGAAGGAAGCACGTACCTGAGGATTGGCTCAATCCAGCAGCTAGATTCTCAGATCGGACCACCACAAACTAAGTTACGAGCTAAGTTTCTTGTCGAAGTTGAGGATAGATCTGAATAGGGGTGATAATTAGGCGGTTAAAACCACCCGAACCGATCGAACCGAAAGCTACCGACCAAAAATCGGTGGTCTCGCGGTTTAGGCGGTTTAAACCGCCACCGACAATATATAATTGGTCGGTTGTCGGTTATCAGTTTTGGACACCGAAACCGAACCTAAACCGACCGATTGAATTTATATAATTTATAATATAAATTATATATATAATATATGATATATATAATTTATATTTATATTATTAATATTAATAATATTAAAATTTCCAAAAATTCAGAAAGTATATAAGGCTAACTATTTTCTAATTTTGCAAAAACTAACCCTATAAGAAAAAAAACCGTTTCTCTCTCTGAACCCTCGATCTCTCTCAACCCGCCTCTCTCTCTCTCACTCATCTCTCAGTCTCTTTCTCTTTCGATTTCTGCTGGATTTCGATGGAAATCTTCAAATCTCACTCCTTTTCATCTCTTTCACTAGACGCACACTAATTCAGTGACCAATTTTTCGATTTCTCTTCAAATTTTTCGATTTAGGTTTTCCCTTTTTGGGTAAGTGACCACTTTTTGATTTTTCGTTTTCGAATTAGGGATTTTGGCTTCTTAATATCTTTAACCTTTAGTTCTCCGTTGCTAATTTCTTTTTATTTGTTTGTCTTTTGGAATTAGGGCTTGGATTTAAGAGTTCATTTTCTCGAATTCAAACCTTGCAGCGATTTTGGGAGTGGATTTAAAGGTAAAGTATCGAAAACCGAAAGCTTCTCATCCCTTTTCCAATTATTTAGAACGTTTTTCTATTGATGATGTTCTTGCTAGTTCAAAGCTTTAATTTCATGTCAAATTTTGAAGATTTTGAAGTTGCTGCATCTTTGATGTTCCGTTTTCTTTAAATGCATTAATCATTATTTCTTTCTGTAATTCTGTTCATTGGTCTTGATGTCTTGTTAATTTAAGTCTCTTCATTGTTGTGTAGAGATGGTGTTATGTTATGCATTTACTGATACTTGAATACTTGAATACTTAAATTCTGAATTTCTTTTTGATACTTGATACTTGACTACTTGAATTCTGAAATTTTTTTTACTTGTTTGTAATTGCTTCTGTCAGTTTGTTTTAGGGTCAGTTTTACAGATTGTTGTAGGTAAACTAAGTAAATCCATTTTGTTTTGTAGATGTCAGAGTTCCATCAACCAGATTTAGTTGACATCCAAGTTGATGTCGAAAGTGAAGGGACAGAGGATGGTGAGAGAGAGGACATTGCTGCTGCTGGTCAAGGAGATACGAATGTTCAACTTCAAGCAACTTCAAATACTGATGCTGCACAACCCAACAGAGGTAAAAGACCCCATTCTTCTCAAACTCATGTAGGCCCTGCACTGCCTAGGACTAGCGCATCAACCTCTAATGTTTCAGACCATGTAACTAGGTTTAATCGCCCTGATGATAATTACCCTATGGCTAAGTGTAACTATTGTTGTGCTACTTATAAAGCTCACACTAAAAAAAATGGAACCACAAGCATCATAACACATTTAGAATCATGTGCTAAGAATCCATTAGTAATTGCTGCAAAAGAGAGGGATTCTAAGCAAGCTAAGCTTGTTTTGGGTCAAAATGGAGAAGATAGTTCAGTAGGAACTTGGGTGTTGTCTCACCAGACTGCAGGTTTGTGTTTAGATGTTCCCACTAGGTGGAATAGCACATACAAAATGCTTGAGAATGCAGCTAAGTATGAGAAAGCATTTGATCAATTTCCTGATGTTGATCCACATTTTAAGCCTGACCTTAGGTCAATTGGGTTGCCTACCTAGTCTGATTGGGATAATGCCAGTGATCTTTATGTTTTTTTGAAAAAATTTTACAATTTGACTCTTAAAGTTTCTGCATCTACTAAAGTTACTTCATCTAACTTGCTTGATGAAATCTTCACTGTTTATACTGCATTCAGTCAATTGCAAAAGCACACAAGCAAAGACTTGAGGGAGATGGCAGAGAAGATGAAGAAGAAGTTTGACAAGTATTGGAGCCAAGTAGACAAGTTGAATTTGCTGGTTTATGTTGCTGCAATTTTGGACCCAAGAAAGAAGCTCACATTCGTGCAGTTCAGCATTCAGAAATTGTATACATTTGACAAGGCTGCTGAACTAATGGATTTTATTAATGAAGCTATGAGGGATCTATTTGAAGATTATAGGAGAGCTTCAGGATCTGAAAAAGAGTTTGAAGCTTCACAGACTTCTCAAACCCCAAAGGGCTGCCGATTTGATGGATGAGGATTGTGGTGATGCAATGCAGCTGTTCATGAGGCATCAAAGGGTAAGTTTGTTTCTGTTTTTCAGTCTTCAATTTGCTGTTTTGTTTGGCTTTCAATTGACTAATTCTGTTTTTTTATTTTCTTGCAAGGAATCTGGTTTACAAGCAAACAAGATTGAGTTAGACATATACCTGCAAGAGGAAATGAAGCAACAGGGAGCTGCGTTTGATGTGCTTTCATGGTGGAAACTGAATGGTCCACGGCTCCCCATATTGTCTTACCTTGCAAGGGATGTCCTTGTTGTTCCAGTCTCTATGGTTGCTTCTGAATCAGCTTTCAGTACCGGAGGTAGAGTCCTTGATGTCTACCGAAGCAGTCTCAATTCTAAGATGGTACAAGCTTTAATTTGTGGTCAAGATTGGTTGAAGGGCTCATGTGAGTTTGACCCGGAGGATGAGAGTAAACAGCAAATAGAGTTGGACACTCTTTGTCTTGGTAATGATTAATTGATTACTAAGATCCCTTGCATTTTATTTATGTCAATTTCATTACATTAGTTTCAGTTGTAACAAGTTTTAACTTTTTTTGATTTGGTTAGATTTGACAAAAGTGTCATTGGAACCTAATATTGACAAATGACAACTGACTTGCTGCATTCTGGATTTCTGGTGATATTTGGTTTGGTGCTATTTGGAGCTTATACAAATCCCCTTTTTTGTCTTGGTATTAGTATATATTACTGCTGCTGCTTGGGCCTGCTAACTAAAGCTCTAGAGTTTAGGTCAATGGAGCTCTATTGTAAATGAAATGAGATTTGCAGGTTACTTTTGTTCAAGCATACTAGCTTAGTTCAAAATTCTTTTATTCATATACACTATGCAGTGTTAGAGTTACACTTGCACAGAAATTGGTCATGATATATCTTCTTTTGTATAGCAGCTAGGGGTACAAAGTAGTGAAGTACAAACATTTATTTTGTTCATAACTTCATATGATATGAGCTCATATGTTAAAGTTCAAATTACTTAGTTTTAGTTAAATATGTAAAAGGCTTAGCTGTTTTAAAGATTTAAATAGCTTAATTTAAAGCTTAAATTTGTAAATTTTAAGTGCTAAGTATTGTAAATTTCTGTTTTTTATTACAAGTGTTGAAAACCGATTAACCGCCTAAACCGACTGCACCGCCGGCGGTCAGTGGAAGGCGGTTTTCCCTATTTAGCGGTCGGTGTTCGGTGCTAAATATATGGCTGTCGGTTTTAGTCGGTGTCGAATTTTTGGAAATCGAAACCGACCGTTTATCACTCCTAGATTTGAACTCAGCAAAGCCAGAGGGGTGATTCTGCAACTTTTGACGGCCATCCGACGTCATCGACGGCTCCGGTACGGTGGTAGTGACAGTGGTGCGATTCCGTTGGGTATAGTGACAGTAGGTTTAATTAAATGAATTAGGATTTAGGGTTAGGGTTTAGGGTTTAAGGTTAGGTTTAATAAAATAATTTTTTTTTATTTTAATTAGGATTTTAATTTTGTGCTTGAGAATTGTTCTCTTTTAGTTTTTCAAAGAAAAATTAAAATAAAAAAAAAGATTTTCAAAAATCCAAAAAAATCAAACTTCAAGAATCAAGAGTCAAATTTCCAAAAGTTTTCAATTTAGGGAAAGATCCCGCCAAGTCTTCTAAGTTTTAGATTTAGGGAAAGATCCCGTCAAGTTTTCAATTTTGGGAAAGATCCCATCCAGTTTTCAAAATTTTTCAATTTAGGGAAAGACCTCATCAAAAGGTATTTTCCAAAAAGAGTTGTTTTAATGGTAAGTTTTAAAGAAAATCCTCTCATGAGGAGTCCAAAAAGAGAACAAATAATAAACGGGAAAGTTTCCAACATCCCAATTTCAAAATAAAAAAAAATCATTTTTCTTGTTTATTTGCTTAGTTTCAGAAATTAATAAAAGAGTTTAATGGCATGAAAATAGAAACAACCAATAAAAGAAACCCACAGTTAAGTCTAGACTAGTCAGTGCCGTCCTTTGACGGGCGTCGTGGGGGTGCTAATCCTTCCCCACGCATACCCGACTCCCGAACCCTTTAGACTCTGGTTAGTAGACTAATTAGGTTTAGTGAAACCCTAACCAAGCATTGGGTAACATTAGGCCTAATAATTTGGTATGTGACTAATCACACCTAGGTAAAAAAAAGATTAGTGGCGACTCCGATAGAAGGATTTTAGTAGTTTCCCCGTTTAAGTTGTTCAACGGTAGGGTTCGGACACCCCAGACTCGCACGTTACGACAGCTTGGCGACTTCGCTGGGGATTGGTTAGAGAGTCAAATTGAATGCTAGTTTAAAGTTAACTAGGGTTTGTATAATTGGTTGTCTGCTTGCACTTTATTCTTTTTTATTCATGTCTGTTTATTATTGTTTATTCTTGCCTATCTTTATGCTTTTTATGCTTACATGCTTTCATATTCTTGTATATATTTTGCCTAACTTGTCATGCACTGTTGCTTTCTTTGGGGGTAGTTTAGTAGTTCGGGTTAGGAATGGTCGGTAAATGTTTGAATGTTTATTCACACATGCACTAAGTAACTTGCATTCTCATTCTGTATAAGCTTATACCAGAGCTCTATCCCTTTAGGAGGAAGTAAAGTAGCTAACATTCGTGTGACAATCGTCTTCATGCGGGTTTTTCCAAATACTTCCACTTAGTCTGGACCTTACTAGCCTAGAGTGGGCGACAGTAAGGACGGACTGAGAACCTTTAGATCTAGATAGAAGCCTCACCCAGCATGTAGATCCCTAGAGAGATATCCAGTTTAAGTAGAGCCAATCCCGTGAGGTTAAACCTTAGTACACAAAAGGAACGTTTCTTACCTTTGCTACCTAGTTTTTGCAAAATTAGATCCTAAAGTGAGCAATTGCATTGCTCACAATAGGTAGACCAACCTGCCCCAAAGGACTCACAATCTGATTATTTTCAAGGAAAATATTTTGATCAATAATAGAAGGGGCACGATTTCTCTGTAATTTTCAAGTTTTGTTCATATTTATGTTCATGTTACTAATCACTCTTTGGTTCTTTGTTGTTTTCTCTTTGTGGAAACATCTATATGACTCTTTTGTTTTGCAGGCTGCATTGCACATCTACAAGCATTTCATATCTTCATAAGCATGCTCATACATTTGTCCATGAACACATTTTGCCATGTCATGCATCAATTTCATGCATACAAGACTTGAATTTCGCATTGCCACGCACATTTTCAAGAGTTTCAAGGTGTCAAGCCATCCATTTGTATATGTTCATGCATGCATTATGCATTAGCTAGTCACTTGTATTTATATGACATATCCATCATGCATTGTCATTAATACTGATAAATAGATACACTCCATACATATAGATAGTTGATGTAGAATTCTTGTAGATATTACTTGTTCTCTATCTATTGGAGTCTAACATCATTAGGGGAAGCATTTTTGGAACATCTAGTGGGGCATTAAGGCTTAATCAGCGAGCGGGATCGATGAAATTTTCTTCTCAGATATATTGTCCAAAGTCAGGCCGTGCCAGTAAAGTCGCTCTCGCTCAAACAGTAGTCATTCAATAGAAAACTCTGGGATCGTGTAGAGAAAACTGGACAATCCCAAAGCAATGACAAAGGGAAATGGAAGCCTGCCATAAGAAGGGAATTTCTGACTGATAAACTCTTTTCTCACGTGCATAGCATCTACATAGTTTTTGCCTTGTGTATTTTCTCATATTTATAATTCTTAAAATTATTGCACTTTTGACTGCAAATGTTTGTTGAATTGGGTGATCACCACTAAGAAACAGTTCCCAAAGCGCTCTATAATTTTTACTTGGGCAATGAGCAAAGGAATCCCAATTAATAAAAGGTTTAAATGAGCAAAACGAGATTCTTTTGAATAAACAATTGTGTTTTCAATGAAAAAATAAGATAAGATCAAAACTGGAACGTTTTCTTAAAAAGGGTAATAACATGATTACGCGATCTGTGTCAACACTCATCAGAACCCCAAATTTCGTTGATCCTGAAAAAAACCCCATTCTTTTTCTTGGAAACCAATTTTAATTTGAGACATATTGAGATCTTACCATTCTTTGGAGCAAATTGCTCAAAAGGCCAAGTTCAAATCATTTTCAGGCCTTAGAAGACAAATTGGTTCAAAAATCAAATAAGCTCACTAAAAGTACATCTTTCAAATCAATTCGCATGTCAAAGCACCTTTACCCTTCTTGTAATTAGCAGCGGGGGCAATATTCAGTATGCTCATCAATAAAGAGGTCATTCAATAGAATGGAGGCAAAAGACATCAATCATCAAATTCCCATCAAAGAAAAAGAAAAAACCGAGCCTAAAAAAGAAAGAGGTCGCAAAAAGAGAATAAAAATAATTGCAACGTCATGTGCCTGCAAAGATTTTTAGGGCAGTCAAAACAAGAGACATTTTTTAAAAATTGTTTTCAAGAAAAGATTTTCAAAAATGAGTTTTAAAAAAGGGTTTTAGTTTTTAAGGGTCGCCTTTCATCAAAGTATCCAGATCCAAAATGATAAATGGCCTTCTTTCTTATTCCTTCACTTGTAGAAAATTGTCCATTGTTGTCCCGTTTGAGCCGTAGTGATTTTCTATCGAATCAACCCTGATCAAGGATCACCCTCCACACAGGAGGTAAAAAAAAGAAGCAGAGCTTGTTGCAAATTGGGAAAATGATACCGAAGCACACTGTTAGGGATGGTGTGAATAAAGTGAAAGAACAAGAGCCTCACGGATTGGAAAAAGATGTCCAAGCATGTTAATAAGGATAATAAGAATAAAAGGAAGTAAGAAGAGGAAGAAGTTGTAAGAAAAAGGCAGCAGAATCAAAGGAGAAAATGCAGTACATGCAATGGTAAAATGCTATCTGAGATCATCAAAGACTCCATTGCAATAATAGCATATGCCAAAAAGGAAATAGAAGCAAGTGAAAATCAAGGGCATAGAAGCAACAGTCAGCCATAAGCTTCATCTTCAAGAGGAAAACAAAAATGATCAAGCAAAGTTCCAAAAGTATAAGCGGTTGCTCCAGCAAGTAAAGGAATTCTTAGTGCGACTGATTTCAAAGAAAAAGCAGAAGTCACAATTCAAAAATAGGTCATCCTTCGCATTCAACTTAAATGGGAAAAAAAGAAAGAAGAAAGAAAGAAAGAAACTGGGCCTAAAAAAGAAAGAGGTCGGAAAAAAGAGAAGTATATATAAGGAGGGGTCTAGGTTGAAAACCCACAAAGGGAAGCTTGGATCCGTTGGGGGTCACTTGAGTTGAAAACCCGAAAAGAGCGGCTCGAGTGAAGGTTGGAAAAGGAGAAAACTTGGGTTGAAAACCTGCAAAGGCGGCTCAAAGTGAAAAGGAGGATGTGAATTCAAAGAGGCACACGAAGTTTTGATAAGAAAGAAGCAAGAAGGAAAAATGAAAAGAAGAAAAGGAGAAAAGACAGAATAAAGAAGAGGTTAAATGAACAAGTTTAGAATTGTAAGCTTGTAGTGAACAATGATTGAATGGAAAGGACATCGATCAAAGTCAAAAGAATTTTCCATGCAAAGAAGAAAGTGATCCTTGGATCGAGCATCTTCAAAACACATTTTGAGCCTTTTATCCTTTCTTTGGCACCCCTAACCCAATCCCACATTACGTGCCTAATAAAGTCCATCTTTGATCAGATCCAGATATTGAAGGTGAAGAGATTGTTCCTAAAATAGAAATTATTTTGGCAAAAGAAAAAACGTTTTTCTCAAAAAGGTTTTTAAAGAAAATTGTTTTCAAAAAGTTTTTCACATGCAAGTGCATGGTGAGGCTAAAAAAAATCAATAAAAAAGAAGGACACAGCTCTAGGGTGAAAACCCAAAAA
Organism: Corchorus capsularis; assembly: GCA_001974805.1. Lineage (NCBI taxonomy): Eukaryota > Viridiplantae > Streptophyta > Magnoliopsida > Malvales > Malvaceae > Corchorus > Corchorus capsularis. The sequence continues at coordinate 12,567 of AWWV01012964.1, forward strand.
GGGCAGTCTAGAGCAAGGATGAGAATTCTTGGAGAGTCCAAAATAGCCAAAGAAAACATGACCTCTTTCGCAAGTAATAAGCATTGACTCGAGAGTGGACGATGTCATCAATCATTTCAGTCTTGTCAAGTGAAGTCAACACACCAAAATAAATCTTTTTGACAATTACCATTCAATCCTTCGAACCATACTTCTTTCAATACCCAGTGTTGATAAAAACCATTTTTGAGACAAGTAACAAATTGAGAATGTTTTGAAAATTTGTTTTGCAAAAAAATTTGCATTTCATTTGTGAGCCTAGGAGGGAGGTTAAGTCAAGGATATCAGATGGGAAAGTTTTCTTAGTGGTGGTCACCAGTTTTTCGAAAATGGGTCAACATGCGGGGGCATATCTAGCGAAAGGATAAAATGCTGTTAGGGGCAAACGGGCATTGTCTTATCATGATATGTTTCAAGAAGTTTAAGCTACATGTTCAATATATTTCAAACTTTGACTTCTGATAAGTTTGTTGCAGGGAAATAAGGAAGTTGATCCTTGGAGCAAGGGAGCAATGGAATCCCAATCAGTCATGGTAGATCCAAAGCAAGGAAGCTCGTCCAAGTGACATTGGATAAAACAAGGGAAGTCGGCATGATTTTACTTAGTTGATTCATCTTTCATTCCACATACATGGGCATAGATGAATACATATATGCACACATTAGAACATCAATCATCATCCACGACAGGAGTCCACAAAGGAAGAGTCAAAGTCATTGGGAGAAAAATGATCAAACATCATATGTCGAGAGGCGAAAGAATTCAGGATCATCAGAGAAGAAGCCATCGGGGCATTTTAGAAGCAAAGAAGGAGAAAGTCAAGATCTTAACAGTGGAAATCAGAAAATACAACTTTTTAGACGAAGATCAGACAAGTGGGGATAGGAAAGAGGCCAAAAGTAGACAGATGAGAGTTCAAGAAAATGAGGGGCAAGAAAGAGGAGCCAAGAAGAGGAAAGAGATAGAGCCGGGAACAAGTGTAGGAGGTGGATCCAAAGAGTGAAATAAGCATGATAGAGGCAAGAGAAAACATTCAAGCAAATATAGAGAAGCAAAAGGGATAAGTCAGAAAAGGTTCAACGGATTAAAATTAAGAAGAAGAGACAATATTTTTCTTGGAAAGTGATGTTCAAAAGATAATCAAAGGTGATCCGAAAGACGGTTTCTTAGAAAAGTTCTAGAAGTACACTAGAATAGTTAGGTTCTGAGATAATTTGGATTTCTATAAGGATAGACTAAAAAATTACTAAAAGAAATGGTCTTTTGTTTGGATAACTCCTATATCTATATTATATATAAAAGTACGAGTTTTGTAAAACTTTTGAAACGTCTATTGTACCCTTACTTAACTTTTGAAATGTCTATTATATTCTTATTTGTCAAACATATTTCTAAAAATTGCCATTATGCGAATAATTTTTAATTTTGTTAATTTTATTATTATTTATGTATTTAAAATAAATGGGCCTTATAATTTTTCGTTTATCTTTTCGGTTTGGAAATAATTTGGACTTCCTTAAGCTTATTTTTCGTCCTTGGTCTAGAGCTTATTTTGGACTTCTTTTTAATGTATTTATCTTTTGGAGAAATTCTACTTTGTTAATCTTTCTTTTTTTAGCCAGAGTACTCTACTAATCTCTACTAATCCGTTGACTATTTTTCTCTACTTTTTTTTCCTTTTTCAATTTTTCGTTTATTTAAAAAAAATTATAAACTCTACTATCAATTTTTAATGTATTTATTTTTACTTAAATTTGTTATTTTACTTTGTTAATATTTTTCTTTATGTCGTATTATTTATTTTGTTCCTATGGTAGTAAAACTCTATGTATATACAAATGGACGAGTCGGGTATTTGGGTTAGGTCAGTTTCGGATTAAGGAAATTTCGGGTCATATGAATTCGGTTAATTTTCGGTTTTATGTTGGGTTGGGTTCGGATCACTCAAATGTCGTGTCTTTTGGGTTTGGGTCAATTCTGGTTTGAGTATTTTTAAGTGTCAGTTCATATGGTTCAAATGATTTCAGGTTTGAGATTTGGATTTTCGGGTTCGGTTCTTTTCGGATTCGGATCATTTAAATATAATTAATTCCAATTCGGGTTAATCTCTCGGAGTTGATCGGGTTCGGGTAATTTTGGGTCTTGGTCGTTTAAGGTTCGGATCATGAGGATTCGAGTCATTTCGGTTCCGGGATTAAGCGAATTTTTCAGGCAAATAAGGTCGGATCAAGTTTAGTTTCGAGTACCGGCACTCAAGTCAAATTTTGCCAACTCTAATAGAATTCTTTAGAAATTAGTAGGTTGCTTAAGATTTTAATACATATTGGATCACGTGCAACGCACGTGCAAATAATAACTAGTTAAATAAAAGTTTCGGATAATTAAAAATCGCATTGTGGAGACTAGTAAATTAGATTTTAGAAGTGGGCCTTGTTATCTAGGTTTAAGTATGTAGTCTAGTTTTGGACTTTAACTCATAAACGGAATATTATTAGTTATGCATAAAAGATGACCTAGCTTGGGACTAAATCTGGAAATTTTGAAATTGAAGATTGACTTTCGGTTTAGGAATTAGTTGCTTAGTAATTTAAAAGTTTAATTTGCCTCTTGATCGGTTCCTAATAAAAAATAGTAAAGTAAAAAATTAGAACTTTAAAATTGGGGGTGAAGTTAACGTTTGGGCTTTTAGAGTTGATGTTTGGTTTCTTCTAATTTTCTGTAGGGCCTAGTGCATTTAGAATAACTTAGTCTTTGTTGGTGACTTTAGACCTCTGAAATGGGTTGGACCTTAGTTACTTTTGGTGTGCTGGACTTGTCTTGTTGTACATAATTTGAGCTTTGTCAAGTCTTGTTGGGTTTGGTTGGGTTTATTTGTTTGGGCTTTGTTTTAT
>AWWV01012965.1:0-11237 GCA_001974805.1 Corchorus capsularis
TCAGTAAGAGCAAAAATGGTAATCAGTAAAGAGTAAAAAATAGTAATCAGTAAAAAGTAAGAAGGTAATCAGTAAAGAGTAAAATGGTAATCAGTAAAATGGTAATTAGTAAGAGCAAAATAGCGATCAGTAAAGAGTAAAAGGTGATCAGTAATTCAAAGAGTAAAATGGTAGTCAGTATAAAAAAAAGAGAAGAAGAGTAAAAAGTGGTAATCAATAAAAGAGAATAAGAAAAGAGTAATTAGTAAAAAGAGTAAGAAAAGAGTAAAAATGATAAAAGTAGCAAAAGTAAAAATGGTAATCAGTAAGAAGAGTAGTAAAAAATGGTAATTAATAAAAAGGAGAGAATAGCATGTTAGTTAGTAATTTAGTTAGTATAAAAGAGTCAAATGGCATGAATATACTTAAAGATAGAAAACAACCAAATATGGAAACCCACAGTTAAGTCTAGATTAGTCAGTGCCGTCTTTAGACGGGCGTCGTGGGGGTGCTAATCCTTCCCCACGCGTACCCGACTCCCGAGCCTTTAGAACTCTGGTTAGAAGACCGTTTATTAGGTTTAGTGTTACCTTCGCCAAGCTTAGTTTAACATTAGGCTTAATAATCTGATAGGTGGCTAATCACACCTAGGTTAAAAAAGATTAGTGGCGACTCCCCTTAGTTTTTTTTTTCTTCTAAGTCGTTAAACGGTAGGGTTCGGTACCCCCGGACCCGGACGTTGCGACAGCTTGGCGACTCCACTGGGGATCGTTAGAGAGTCAAACTGAATGCTAGTTTAGAGTTGACTAGGCTCTGCATATTTGGTTGTTTGTTTGTTTGTTTTATTCTTGTTTAATTTTTCATGCCTATGTTTTTATCTTACACATATATGCCATGCCCATTCATTAATAAAGATGCATGCTTACATGTATATATCTTGCTTAATTTTACATTTGTTGCCTTTCTCTTGGGGTAGTTTAGAATTTGGGTTGAGTCTATTCGGTAAAGGTTTGTATGTTCCTTCACACACGTCCACTAATAATCTGCATTTGCATTGCATGAGCTTACACCGGAGCTCTAACCCATTTAGGAGGAGGCAAAGTAGCTAGCCCTCGTGTGACGATAGTCACCGTGCGGGTTTGTAATGAACACCTCCACTCAGACTGAATCCTTTCCAATGAACCTATAGTGGGTGAGGATTGGAGGCCTTACTAGCCTAGAGTGGGCGTCAGTGATGACAGTTTGAGAACCTTTAGATCCTGTGTGAAGCCTCACCCAGCATATAGATCCCGTGAGAGATATCCAGCCTAGGTAGAGCCAATCCCGTGAAGATAAACCTTAGTACACAGAATGAACACTCTTTTACCTTTGCTATCGTCTTTTTTTCAAAAACTGGATTGTAGAGTGGGTAATTGCATTGCTCATAATAGGCGGACTGACCTGCCGCAAAGGGACTTACAAATCGAAAGTTTTCAAGGAAAAAGTTTGGATTAATAAAAGAAGGGGCATAGTTTTTCTTTAATTTTCAGTTATTTACTATTCTTGTTTAATTTTCTTACAGTTATTAACTTCTTTCCTTGTTTTCTTAAATTTTATTCCCTTCTTTTTAGCATCAAGCATTCTCATGCATTCATATCTTATGATAGTCACATTACACATAGTCGATCATGCACATCATGCATTTGCCACCATTGCCATGTCACCATCATACTTCTAAGTGCTTTCTTATCATCGCCATGACCTCATGTCATGCATTGGTACTTATGCTCATGCATTCATTATTTGCTATCATTTATAAATAGATCGTACATCTAGATTACTTGTAAAGATTACTTACTCAGGCTTATTCTGTAAGAGAGTTTAGTTAGGAGTCCGAGGTATCGAGGAAGTATGGGAGACTCATTGGAAGCACGAATGCAGTGGTTGGAGTGTGAATGGAGGACGATGCAAGTTGATATCATTGAGCTAAGATGTAAGCAGGAAATCATGGCTGAAGAGGTGGAACGGTTGAAGAAACATGTTTTAAAATCATTGATCATGTCCGAGGATGTAGAGGAAGCCTATAAGATGATGGCTAGGGACGAGGCACAACAGATTCAATTTGGTAATGGGAAGCCAGAATATGCTGCAGAAGTTGCCACCAGCTCAGATAAGATAGAAGACTTAGGCAAGATCGCAAAAGGAATGGATGAGTTGACCAAGCAAGTGGAAGAGCTCAAGTCTTGCATGACAAAAGTGGAATCCTCTGGTGCAATGCAGTCTCAGAACAACTTTGTCCAGTTGAATGACACACCTTTCTACCCTCCAACTTATCACCCACCAAACTCCGGTCAAGGGAAGAACTCATCAAATTTCAATCAGCCTCAACCTTATCATCAGCCAAGTTTTCGGACGAACACTCCATTCCGACCACCCACTCGTAGGCCAAAATCTCAACCAAAATTCCAGCCAAGGTCTCAACCTCCAAGTCCAAAAAGGGAACCTGTTGAGCTTACGGATCTGATACCAATCCCTTGCACTTATACTGAGTTATTCCCTCAGCTTTTGCAACAAGGTCTGGTTGCATTCCTACCTTGCGCCAACCCAATAAGGCACCCACAGCCAGCATGGTACAATGCCAACGCTTATTGTGCTTATCACTCGGGAACTCAAGGTCACTCTACTGAAAATTGCCCAAGGCTGAAGGAGCAAGTGCAAAGGTTGATCAAAGAGGGGGAATTAACTTTTAAGGCAGATGGTAATCCCGATTTCAATCAAGCTTCATCATCCAGGTTCCGGGAAGCCTCAGGAGATACTCAGTGATCTCAGCTTGAGAGGATTGAATTCCACATGCTGATACTGAAGATATCAAGAAAGGTTGTTTAAAATTTAGTCATTTTGTAATCAGTCTTGTATATAGTTAAGAAATTGAGTGTAATGGTACAATGTAATGACGGCTAATATCAATGGAGAGAGGAAGTTCTCTGAGTTTAGCTTAATCCTTCATTTGTCTGTATGAATTCCATGTTTCAAGACATCATACACTCATCTTTACCTCATGCATTCATTTGTCCATCCATTCATCATGCCATGGCATTCAGTCATACACCTCATGGATAGCTTTAGCTTCATTTCGAATGAGAAAGTGGTGTTTATCCATCAAAGGAAAAAGTTCTGATAGTTAACTGAGTACCAGCAAATGAAGAAGGAGAATGAGGAATTGCAAAGGCAGATGAGCAGGATGAAGCATCAGTTAGCAGAACTGAAGGGAAAAACTGCACAAGAAGATCATCTAGTGTCAGAAGGGCAGGATACGACAATCAACATAGATAGTATCAGTATGGGACAATCAGGAACTGTTGAACCCAACCAAATCAATCCCAACCAGTCAAATTCTCTGCTTGTGGTTCAAACCCCATTCGTGCCTAGACTGCCAACTGATACCTCATACCTCAATAGAGCTAATTTCAGGACAAGAAAAGTTAGAAGCGGGAAAAGGCCAGGACCAAAAAATGATCAAACAGGAATGTAGAGTGGCATAGAAGCACCATTACTTAGCTCTGAAGGACAACAATTTGATCACTCGGGGTCGTATGACCCATGTTACCCATACCCTCCTTACTATCCTTATCCACCACTTCCATCAACAAACTCGTATGTGGACCATGCTCCCTACCCATACCAGTTGGTTCCTCAACCAAGCCTTCAATCTCATGAGTATCCCCCAGTATCAAAGAGAATGCCAACCTTTTCACTTGGCTCAGAACCAACCATTCCAAAGAACCAACAAAAGGGGTACATGTCTCATCAAGAGAAATTCAAGTTTGTCCGAATTCCCATGTCGTATACGGAACTACTTCATCAGCTTATCCAACAAAGCCTTGTGGAACCTGTATACGTGGAACCCATGCAACCTCCTTATCCCAGGTGGTATGATCCCAATGTGCAATGTGAGTACCATATGAATGTTCAAGGTCATTCCAAGGAGAATTGTACCAGTTTGAAGAAGAGAGTGCAAGCGTTGATCAGGGTGGGGTTGTTGAATTTCTAATGATTTGGAGCATAGTCAGTAGGGCTAGATATATGAATATATGGGGCAACCGAGAAGTGTTTTAGGTGTATAGACTAGGTTCCTTAGTGTTTCTGCCTAAGAACATTAGGATAGTTGCATGGGCTTTTGTTTCACTTCACTTATTGTAATAAAATAGACGCATTTCATAGTTCAGAACATTGTCACATCATTCATTGCATTTCTCGAAGCATTTTCAATTTCACAGATGTTGATGCTACAAACAGAACTCACGACAAGTTAATTTACTTTGGAAGATCTGCAATCTTGTAAATGGGTGCCAAACTGGGGCATTTTCCTTACCTTTTATCCTGAAATATGCATTTGGCAAATATGAGACTTCTTTTGTAAATATATGCATGTGTTGGCATTGAGTAATAATAATAAGGATAAGAATAAAGGAATAAAATAAAAAAGAAAGGTTTTTTTCAAATAAGCAATCATGTGTTCTTAGTAAAAAGATGTTTTGAAGTGGATTGGTGTTTACCACTAAAACTGACCCAAGCATGTTTGTGGAAAGATCATTAACATTTATCTGGACTATGAGCAAAGGAATGATAAGTTTTAATCAAAAAGTTGTTTCAAAATCAATTTGAGTCAAAAGCAATGATTTCGAGGTGTGAGTAAAGAAATGATGAGTTTTAATCAAAAGATGTTCCAAAATCAGTTTTAGTCAAAACAATGATTTCAAGGTGATTGAATTCATATTTTAAAAAGTTTTTAAAGAGACAATGTGATTGGCATCAACACTGTTCCCCAGCTCCAAATTCCTTCAAATCCAGATTAAACTCATTCTCTTGGAACTCAACATCAAAGTCTTGTTTTCTTCTAATAGGGGCAATTTGGTCACACTGTTGATATCATCACAATGCCTTGAGGGCAAAATGACCAGACTTCAATTTTCTCAAATGTCCCTTAAATCATCTAGGTCAATCTTCAATATCTCAAATTTATCTTTTGATCCGAAGAAGCAGTGCACAACTCCAAGAGTTCAAATCAATTCGCTCGGATTCATCATTAGGAGGGTCATATCAATAAGGGTGGCACAAAGTTCTATCATAATTCCCACATGAAAAAAAAAGGGAAGGAAAAAAAAGAGGAAAAAAAAAGCACTTGGAATATCCGGAGGAGTCCAACAAAATGGTTATGGTTTTCAAAAGGTTTTGATAAAATGGTTTTTCAAAATGGTCATGGTTTTCAAAAGGTTTTGATAAAATGGTTTTTCAAAAAGAGTCATGGTTTTTAAAAGGTTTTGATAAAATAGTTTTTCCAAAAAAAAAAAAGAGTCATGGTTTTCAAAGGGTTTTGATAAAATGGTTTTCCAAAGTTGTGTTTTCAAAACCCGTTTTCCTGAGGAATGCTCTTCAATGAAGATATCCAATCTTGAAGTGATAAATGGCCTTCTTTCATATTCCTTTCACTTGTAGAAAATTATCCATTGTTGTCCCCCTTTGAGCCTAATTAATTTCTTTTCAATGAACCCTAATCAAGGATCACCCTCCACACGGGGGGGCAAAGTCGAAGAAGTATTAGCCTCGAAAGGAAAGGTTTGCACTCAATATTCAATGGGGCATCTCGACAGTAATGAGTAGAGTTCACAAAGAGGCATTGAGTCCACTCCATCAAGAAATTCAAATCAAAAGTCGATAAAGATGAAAAAGAAAAAAGAAAAAAGGGAGACGAAGAAAAAAGTGAAAATTGAAAGTGAAAGGAAAAATGAACGTGAAAGGAAAGGTGAAGTTATAAGATGAAGCAAAGGACAATTGGAATGATAAGATCCTTCACATAAGGAAAAATGATCCTTGATTCAAATACCCTCAAACACATTTTTGAGCCTTTTATCCTTTCTTTGGCACCCCTAACCCAAGCCTACATTACGTGCCTAATAAAAGTCCATCTTTGATCTTGTGAGGACATTCAAGAGGAGATTTTTCCTCAACAAAAATAACAGTCCTTTTTGCAAAATGTTTTGGGTCAAAACTTTTAACAAGATTTTTTCGGGTAAATTTGTAGTTTTTCAAGTGCATGTAAAAAATGAAAAAAAAAAGAAAGAAGAAAAAGAAAAGAAAAAGAAAAAGAAAAGGAAAAGAGAATGAAGAAAAGAGGCTCTAGGGTGAAAACCCAAAAGGGCAGTCTAGAGCAAGAATGGGAAATCAAGGAGCCACACACAGTTTCAACAAGGAAATGGAAAATGACACCTCCATCATATAGTTAACAATGAGTTTCTTTCAAGCGTCAAGTGCTTCAATTCTTCAAACAAAGTCAATTCTCGAAAGCCATATCTCTCTTTGACAATTCTCAAATCTCAGAACTTTCACAAAGTGTTGACTCAAATCATGTCTCAGAAAAAGATCTCAAAACAAGAAGTTTTATAATAATATTGCATTTCATTGGTAGGTCCAATATCAAAATTCGATAAGATTGCATTCCATTTGTGAGTCCAAGATCAAAATTCGCTTTTTAAAGGGCATTTTAGTGGTGATCACCAATTCTCTTCAAAGGGTTCAAATTTAAATAAGTTTCCAAGAATATGAGATTTGTTTGGGGCATATATTTTCATAAGGGTCATATGGGGGCAATGTTTATGAGTTCATGACGTGTTTCAAAGAGTTTCAATCGCATGATTCTTACTTATTTGAATTCTAATTATTGGTCAAATTTTGGTACAGAGTAATAAGGGAATGGATACAAGGAGCAATGAGATCAGCAAGAGAATCTTTCGAAGCATATTAGTCACGTCAGATCTGGGGCAAGCATCAAAGTGAAAAAGAAAGCAAATCCAAGTCAAATCAAGATGGCAAGGAAGCAAAGTAAAAAGGCAAAGATTCAGATTATCAAAGTTGATTGCAAACTGGTCCTCTTTCATCATCAATCAATAAATTTTCAGTTACAACATCAAATTCAGAGTTATTTTCCAAAGGTATTCTCTTCCAAAATCACTTCTAGGAGATTTAGATTCGATTTTCAAGATGTTGTTTCGGTTCCATCCGAATGCTTTGGCTTTTCCACAAGGCAAACTCGTTTCCATACGAGTCAGTTCAAGCCTTGGTTCCATCCAAGCAGCAGGGGCTTTTCCACAAGCCAAACTCGTTTCCACACGAGTCAATCAAGCCTTGGTTCTATCCAAGCAGCAGCGGCTTTTCCACAAGCCAAACTCGTTTCCATACAAGTCAGTTCAAGCCTTGGTTCCATCCAAGCATTCAGGGGCTTTTCCACAAGCCAAACTCGTTTCCATACGAGTCAGTTCAAGCCTTGGTTGCATCCAAGCAGCAGGGGCTTTTCCACAAGCCAAACTCGTTTCCACACAAGTCAATCAAGCCTTGGTTCTATCCAAGCAGCAAGGGCTTCCACCAGCCAAACTCGTTTCCACATGAGTCAATTTAGCCTTGGTTCCATCCAAGCAACAAGGGCTTTTCCACTAGCCAAACTCGTTTCCATATAAGTTAGTTTAGCCTTGGTTCCATCCAAGCAGGAGCTTTTCCATAAGCCAAGTTCATTTCCATATGAAGTCAGTCTTCCAAGACCGAACTCTTTTCTATATGAGTTGAGCCTTACTTCCAAGTGGGCTCAAATTATGCTTATTTCAATCAAGTTAGTCTTTTCTCGCTTCCACGTAAGTCTATAAGAAGTTGCCTCGAAATAGGTCTTCTTTTCCTTTTCCAGTTTTGAATAAAATTGACCTTGAATAGTCCTCGGGCGAGGGGTGTAGGTAATAAAGCTGGTGTCTACATCTTTGCGATCTCTCTAACTGTCTAAAAGTTCACTTTCCGATAATTAGAGAGCTCGCAAAGAGGGGCAGCTGTAGACACCCAATTTAGGATTTGTAATAAATTAATTTCTTTAAAACGCAAGGTGAGATTTAAAGTGGGACTTGGGTTAAAATTTGGTTTGTTAAGTATCTGGGCCAACCCTGCTATTATCTCACTTCCTGTTGGGCTTATTGGTCATTTACATAGGGCCTGCCCATTACTATTTGGGGCCTATTCTCTTTGGACACATGTGAAACATTTCTGCTTTGGGCTATTGCATCTCAATTTGGGCCTGGTCCTTTTGGGTGTGAACATGTGATGCATGCAAGAAATGACATGTCATTATATTAAAAAAGATACAAGAATTACATGCCATCTTATGGCAGAAAAAATAATACAGAAGTTACATTGGAAGTAAATCATATGATTCACTGTTCTTCTTTCCCTAATTTTCCCTTCACTAAGCTTCAAGTATCTTCACAAGGTTCCTGCGAAGCAAATTTCAAGCACTAGTCAGTACCAATTAGACTTAAAGCAGTACTTAATTAACACTAAGGCAGTGTGGTACTTATCTTTTTTGGACATGGGGGACCAAGCTTGGATGGTCTTCCTCGCCATATCAGCGCCACGTCAGCGGTGCCACTGTCCAGTGAGGGAACAAAGAAGGAGGATTTTTACAGCCATTAAACACAAGAAAACAAAACACAAAGGAGGGTTAGCAAAGTGTTAATCAAAACTTGCCGACCAAGAATATGCATTTCAGAATTTTGTCATCAAGTCAGAATCAAGTGAAAAGCAGGGCACATGAACTCAGTATAGTCTCAAGATGACAACACCAAGATTACTTTAGTCCATTTTGACATGGGAAAGTCAGCAACATGAACTAAAAATAGAAGGCAAATGTAGTGAGAGTACATGGAATGTCATGCAATAGAAAAATGACACAAATAAGTGTGTACTACACACTTAAACAGGCTGCAGACACATGCACACACAAGCCTGCAACGAATCAGGAGCCAAGGAAAGTCCAGTTCAACATAAATTCAGTGGGAAAAGCCACCTCAGCTCACAACTCAGCATAGGTGATGAAATGCGTGTGACACATACATCATCAAGGATCAAAATGCAACCATTAGATCAAGAGAAACTTAGGTCAAAAGGACACATGGCAATTGTCATAGGCAAAGTTCAAAGTTAGATCAAAGGACAGCAAACAAGCAACATAAGCCTACAGGATCAAAAATGCCTCAAAAGGGGACTAGCCAATCACAAGACAAGAAAAAATACCACTTCAGCATTCAACAGGCCAATCAAAAAGCAAGCAAGGACACCCATGAACTCATTTTTCCAGCTGTAAATTAAAACTTAAACGGATCCTCAGCCCTCCATTTTCAGAACGAACAGCAATATATATAGACCCACTATTCCTAAAACCCCGGGGACGGATTCCTAAAAAAAACCCTAAAAAACCCTAACCTTCTTTTTTCCACAAAAAACACAGAGACCAAAAACCCTAGCCATTTTCATCTTCCATACAAACAGAAATTCAAAACACAGAAAAAAAAAACATTTTCTTTCCCAGAAACAAGAAAACCAAAGAAAAGTGGAGTTCTTTACCTTCCCAGTTTACTTTTCCACGTAGTCCTTCTTTCATATTCTCCCTCTCTTTCGGTTTTCCCTTCCTTAGTCTTTAGGTCAATTTTTTTTCCTTGCAAAAAAGAAAACAAAAAAACAAGGGTTAGTTTCGGGTTAGAGCAAAATCGGTAGTAAGTAGTTTAGATCCAAAAAACGTTAGAGTCAAAAGAAAGCAAGGGGAAAGAAAAATTACATACCCGAAAATGGTGATAATTTGACGGCTGGATTCCAAGATCGGAGCGTCGGTAGTAGAGTTCGGTTCAGGTTAGATCTAAGGGGTTATGGTCATCGGACGGTGAGATTAACAACAGATCCGGAAAGAGGGTGACGAGGCGGGCTTTCTGGTAAAGTTTGAGCCTCGAATACCACTCCGACGAGGGTTCAGACGGCGGCGCCACCATCGGAGATTTCCGGCAAGGTAGCAGCGGCGGCGCGAGTTCTAGGGTTGTAGGTGAGTTAAAATTTTCTGAGTTTATTTTGCATTTATATGAACGATAAGTTTAGGGATGTATTCTAATTATAAGCATTTAGTTTAGAATTCGCTCAATCAGGTCCCTATTTTCAGATTAATTAAGTCCAAAAGGTCATGTTAGTGTTCTTTTAAATACATAAATTCTATTCCGTTTTCAATAAGGTCCCTGTTTTAGGTCAATTCAGCCCGTCAGTTTACTAATTTGTTCATTTAAATACATAATTTTTGTTCCGTTTTCAATAAAGTCCCTATATCAATTTGATTTGGTCCTTTGAGTTTTAATTCTTTCTATTTTGGTGCCTGTTGATTTAGGTTAATAAAATTAACATTATTTAGCTTAAGTAATTAGAAAGAAATGATTTTTGTGAAATAAATACATATACATATGTTGGATAAATTCTGAAATTAAGAGTAAATATGTTTAGGAATTAGTATGATAAGCAATTTAAGGATTGAATGGAGTTAGGGTAGTTTAAATTACTAATAGAGTTTGGGTGTATTGATTAAAAACTAAGCCTATAACCTAGAGATGAAGTAATAAAGTAGGCTTTATTTAGGTCTTTTAATTTGGATTTAAGTCTTTGAATGTTCTAGAATTTGGGTTGCTTATATTTATTAATTAGCAAAATTGGAATTTGTATTTTATTTGGGCCTTGTATTTTATTTACTTGGGCTTTATGAGTTTGGGCTTGAGGTCTTAATTAAAGTTAAACTTTGAGTTAATATGGAATAGATTTTAGTGATTTTAGAAATTAATCAATAAAATGAGCTACACGTGTATCCATATTTAATTTCCTTAAATTTTGTTGATACACTGCTCATGTAACCAAAGTAAATGGACTCCGATGATGGAATAACCGGTCGAAATGTTGACAGTATTGTCTATTTTGGTCCGGATTTCCTAGGATTGAGGCATTTATTTGGGGGTCTTACCAATCAAGTGGAAGGTGCCCAAATGATGCCTCTCGTATAACCACTCGGTAAATAGTTGTTAAACCGGAATACATCCATCATATGCCTCCATGCATCAAGGGCAAATCAGTAATTAAGTAAAAAGAGTAATCAGTAAATTGATAATTAAGAAAACAGCAATCAGTAAATCAGTAATTAAGTAAAAAGATATTAATCAGTAAATTGATAATTAAGGTAATAGTAATCAGTAAATCAGTAGTAAGTAAAAAAGAGATTAATCAAGTATATGATAATTAAGGAGTAAAAGTAATAATCAGTAAATCAGTAATTAAGTAAAAAGAGATTAATCAGTAAAGTTGATAATTAAAGAGTCAAGGAAATTAGTAATCNTAAAAGTCAGTAATTAAGAGTCATCAGTAAAATCGATAATTAAGAGTCAAAG
>AWWV01012966.1:0-32499 GCA_001974805.1 Corchorus capsularis
GATCAGTAATTTAAAGAGTAAAATGGTAGTCAGTATAAAAAAAAAGAGAAGAAGAGTAAAAAGTGGTAATCAATAAAAGAGAATAAGAAAAGAGTAATTAGTAAAAAGAGTAAGAAAAGAGTAAAAATGATAAAAGTAGCAAAAGTAAAAATGGTAATCAGTAAGAAGAGTAGTAAAAAATGATAGTTAATAAAAAGGAGAGAAGAGCATGTTAGTTAGTAATTTAGTTAGTATAAAAGAGTCAAATGGCATGAATATACTTAAAGATAGAAAACAACCAAATATGGAAACCCACAGTTAAGTCTAGATTAGTCAGTGCCGTCTTTTGACGGGCGTCGTGGGGGTGCTAATCCTTCCCCACGCGTACCCGACTCCCGAGTCTTTAGGACTCTAGTTAGAACACCGTTTATTAGGTTTAGTGTTACCTTCGCCAAGCTTAGTTTAACATTAGGCTTAATAATCTGATAGGTGGCTAATCACACCTAGGTTAAAAAAGATTAGTGGCGACTCCCCTTAGTTTTATTTTCTTCTAAGTCGTTAAACGGTAGGGTTCGATACCCCCCGGACCCGGATGTTGCGACAGATTGACATTAACATCTTGCAAATTAGTGTTGTCATTATCATTATCTGCCATTTTATGCAGTTTAATTACCTTACAATGACAAGATAAGTACTGCTTTTATACCAACTAGTTTTTTCCTTAACGTGCGTTGTATGTGGCAAAACGCGTGCAAAGTAAATTATCTTTTCTAAAATCCTTGAAAATAATAAGATGTGAAAAATATATATTTTTTTATATATGAGGGATGAAAGCAAAGAAATTACAAAAAAAAAAAACCAATTAAATGGCTCTAGGCCAAGCTATTTCCATGGCATCCGCTGTAAGTAATGGAGAGATTCCATGAGGCGGAGTGTCGAAAGTGTGTAACCCCAAGTCCAGGTTATCAAAATTAGTTGCCATCCAATCTGCACACATGTTGGCCTCGCGATAAATATGGCGGATAGAGCACTTCCAAGATCTATCAAGGAACCCTTTAATAGCAACTAGTAAGTTGTTATGAGGTCCGATAGCTTCAAAATTATTTATCTTCATGACAGCAGAGAGGGAGTCTGTCTCCAATATAATCTCCTTGAAGCCCTGTTCCAGCATAAAAGCAGTCCATGATAGATACCCCATAGTTCTGCCACCAATACTGAAGAAAAACCCACACGATAGGTAAACCCGCCTAGCCAACGTCCATTGCTGTCCCGAATTACACCCCCTGCTGCTGAATCACCTGGATTTCCACGTGCACTGCCATCCACATTAATCTTGCCAAAAGGAGCTTTCGGCAATTGCCAACTAATAAGAGTTTGATGTTTTAACCGACTATTTGAAATAGTGATTATATCCACCGCTTCCTTTGTGCGAGAGAGGATTAGTTGGCTGCTATTTGAAGGCCAAACAAAGTTAGAGTCATATAACAAGCAATTTCTCCAGTACCAGATGAACCATAAGGAGAACATGAAAACTAAATTCCATGGAATCCCCATAATAATATCATTGCATCAACAATTAGATAATATCCAAGAATGTAAATTCAAGGTGAAGAAATTCCCCTGAATTAAACTCGGTTTCAGCAATAACCAAGTGGAATGAGCACAAGAGTAGTCTCTTAAGGCATGAAGCGTTGATTCCCATCGCAACGTCCGGGTCTGGGGTCGTCCGAACCCAACCGCTGAATGACTTAAAAGGTACGGAGTCGCCACTAATCTTTTTTAACCTAGGTGTGATTAGCCACCTATCAGATTATTAAACCTAATGTTAACCTAAGCTTGGCGCCGGTAACACTAAACCTAATAAACGGTCTTCTAACCAGAGTCCTAAAGGTTCGGGAGTCGGGTACGCATGGGGAAGGATTAGCACCCCCACGTCGCCCGTCAGAAGACGGCACTGACTAGTCTAGACTTAACTGTGGGTTTCCATATTTGGTTGTTTTCTATCTTTAAGTATATTCATGCCATTTGACTCTTTTATACTAACTAAATTACTAACTAACATACTCTTCTCTCCTTTTTATTAACTACCATTTTTACTAATTATCCTCTTCTTACTGATTACCATTTTTACTTTTGCTACCTTTATCATTTTTACTCTTTTCTTACTCTTTTTACAAATTACTCTTTTCTTACTCTCTTTTATTTATTACCACTTTTTACTCTTCTTTTTTCTTATACTGACTACCATTTTACTCTTTGAATTACTGATCACCTTTTACTCTTTACTGATTACTATTTTACTCTTACTAATTACCACTTTGCTCTTACTGATTACTGTTTTACTCTTACTGATTACCTTTTACTGATTACTATTTTACTCTTTACTGATTACCTTCTACTGATTACTATTTTACTCTTACTGATTACATTTTGCTGATTACTATTTTACTCTTTACTGATTACCTTCTTACTTTTTACTGATTACTATTTTACTCTTTGCTGGTTACTATTTTACTCTCATTGATTACCATTTTGCTCTTACTGATTACTATTTTACCTTTTACTGATCTTTTTACTTTTTACTGATTACCCTTTACTCATTACCATTCTTCCTTTACTGATTACTCTTTACTTTTTGCCATTGTTCTTTTACTGATTACTCTTCACTTTTTATCATTTTACTCTTTACTAATTACTCCTTACTAATTATTCTTTACTCTTTACCATTTTTCCTTTACTGATTACTATTTTACTCTCTTGAATTTAATTACCATTTTACCATTTTACCATTTTTCTCTTTACTGATCACTAATTTTTACTTTCTCCCCTAAGTATCAATTTACCGATTAATCCATTGACTTTTAATTACTGATTTACTGATTACTATTTTTACCTTGACCCTTAATTATCGATTTACTGATTACTATCTTTTTACTTAATTGCTGATTTACTGATTACTACTTTTACTCCCTTAATTATCAATTTACTTGATTAATCTTTTTACTTTATTACTGATTTACTGATTACTATTACCTTGACTCTGATTAATCTCTTTTTACTTAATTACCGATTTACTGATTACTATTACCTTGACTCTTAACTATCAACTACTGATTAATCTCTTTTTACTTAATTACTGATTTACTTATTACTACTTTTATTTTCCTTAACTATTAATTCACTTGGTTAATCTTCTTACTTTGACTCTTAATCATCGATTTACTAATTACTATTACTTTAACTCTTAACTATCAATTTTACTGGTTACTATTACTTTGACTCTTAATTACTTAATTCACTGGTTACTATTATCTCGACTCTTAATTACCAATTTACTGATTAATCTCTTTTTACTGATTTACTGATTACTATTACATTGACTCTTAATTACCAATTTACTGATTAATCTCTTTTTACTGAATTACTGATTTACCGATTTCTACTTTTACTCTTAATTATCAATTTACTGATTACCATTACTTTGGCTCTTAATTTATTAGGGTACTGGACTTTTTAGTGCATGGATGCATATGATGCATGTTTTTTCTGGTTAAGTGCATTTTTACCAAATAATTATACGAGGATCACCATTTGGTGACCCGCCACTCATACTGGCTAAAACCCCCATCTGGATGCTCCAAGCCTAGGAAACCCAAATTGAGACTGACAAAATTGTCAAAGTCCCAATTAATCGTTCCATCATCGGAATCAATTTATTAATCCCAAATGAACATGTCATTTTGCAACAATTTAGAGAAATGTAATCATGAATGCAATGCAAATGCTCAAATTAATCAAATCTTATATTAAAACTTAATGTTCTAAACCCTAAATTCAATTTTACCAAATTATTGAGGATTAAATCTAAATCCTAAATTAATAATGAAACTAGACCTTAAATTAAAGCCTATAAGGACTTGACCCAAACACAATTATCAAATCCAACCTAACTACTATACCCAAATTCAGTAAGGAAAATAAAAAACCAATTGTATAGAAATTAAAGGCCCAAGCTAGAAATTACCCAACAAAGCTGAAATGGGCCGACGGGTCATGGGTCAAAGTGTGGTGCGGGTTAGTATAAATACTAAACCCTAGCCATCTTTTTTAGCTCCTTTTTCTCCTTCATCCCGCGCCACCATCACCATCGCCGCTTGAGATCGCCACCACCAGGCCGGAGCTTCGACGGAGTTCCGATGGAGCTTAAAACCTCCAGGTCCCACCTTTTTGCTCTCCTGAAACTCTCCACGGTGTTAGTTTCTCGGAAAAAGGCCTATTTCCCTTTCAAACGAACCCCAACAGTGCCGAAATCGCCAAGCTCCGATCTCCATTTTTGACCATCCGATGAACTTCAAACTGAGGTATGTTATTCTTCCCCTCATTGTCTCCCTTTTCACCGTTTAATTTTCCAAAATGAAACCTTTAGCTATCAAAGCCCTAAAACTAGCTTGAACCGACACCTAAAGCTCCAAATCCCGGCGGCGAAGCCACCAGGAAAGCTTCTATTCCCACTTAGCTTCACCTGCTACCTCCCCTATTCCTAATACATCTCTTGATTTAAGGAAAACCCATCATAACAAAAAATCCCCAATTTTCAGTGTCTTTCTCTCTAAAACTCTCTGCCTTTTTCTCCTTCTAAAAGACCTCCGCTTCTTACTCCAAACTGTCTTCCCTCTAACACCTTCAACCTTTCCTTTTTCCTTCTCTCTCCTAAAACCCTAGCACTACCAAAACTTTGTTCTCCAAAAACTGTCCTCTCAAAACCTCCTCCCGTTTTCTATTTTTTTTAGCCAATGTTCTCCCCTCTTTTTATTCCCAGGCCTCCCCTATTTATTTTTTCTTACTTGCTCGCTAATTTTCTGTTTTTGTTTGTTTCTGCAGGTGATTCTAGATGTGCACGTGTGAGTGAGGTGAGCTGGCAAGAGATAAGGATTGAGACGAAAGGTATCGAGCTGTCAGGGTTTCTAGGTGAGCCTTTGCCTCTCTCTATAACCGTTAGAAACTTAGCTTGAAATTGGATCATCTGTGTGTTGCTACACAGATGATCCTTAGTGTGCAATCACTACTGTTTTGTTTGACCTTTTTCTGAATTTGCCTTGCTGACTTTGATCCTGCGGTTAGCTTCCTTTGGTTCCATTACACTCACCCCCTAATTAGTACTCTTTGAATGCACTAAATTCCCTTGTGTTTATGTTGTAATGTGGAATTTCACTGCTCCTTTTGGTTTCTTTGTGACTTGATCTTGTTTAAAATTTTACTGCACCATGAATTCCAAAGCATGAAAGATTAGGTGCTATGATAGAATTGAATCCCAAACGCAAGTCCTGTTTGTTTGCGAATTTGATTTGAGTATTGGTTCATCCACTATCTCTATAGTCAAATCATAATGCTTTTGAGTGTAATACTTGGTTTACTGTGGAAATGAGACCCTGAACTGTTGTATTTTAGCCTCTATTGATCCCATGCTGAACCTGATACTCTGCCTCATTTCTTAACCCATGCCAGTAACCTTGGACTGCTGTTTTAGTAACTGTACATTTCCCTCTTGTTCATTGCACCCTCCTGCCTTGACATGCTCATGCACTTGCTGTTTAGGATTTTCTTTAGCCCTTTGAAATGTCCACTGAACTTGCACCATTGATTGCTCATGTGACTTGCCTATGTGTTTGCTATTCCCCTGCCATTGCCCTTTCGCCTTTTGGCCTTTGAATTTTGTTGCAAAATCCTTTGATGATAAGCATGAATGGAACCTCATTTTACTTTTAGTACTTCTGAATACACGTTGGCCTCGCTTTCCTCTATCCACACTTGTTTCACATATTAGTGCCAATCATAACTTCCTGCAAAAAAAATGTTAGTACCAAAGAAAAGAGAATATGGATGTATCCTGTTGGAATTTACCTTCTACTAATGCATTGTGCCTATGTGACCTAAGAAAATGTGCAAATGCTGAAGAAAATGATTATGCATGCTAAAATAGAAAACTTGACAAGTACTCTAGAAAAATTGAAACTAGAACCCGCTGCACTTGCTAAACTTCCCTTTTTCTTGTTGTCAACAGGTTTAGCAAGCAAAAGTAAAGGAAGAAATATGCATGTGGAAAGGTCATCCAAAGCTCCTGACTTTGTAACCAACAGAAGACTTATGTAATCGTAAACTAAAGCTACTGATTTTATCATTTTGTAAATGCAAACACACTACTTTATTCATTTTTCCTTTGTATTTTATGCTCATGCAAATGTACCTAAATAAATAAAGGCTAATTATATGAAATGGTCCAATATGCCATGGATGAATGATTTCCTTTTTAGAATAATATATTTAAGACTGAATCCGATTAACAAATGCAGATGCATGAACGCATATGACTAATGGACCAATAAGAATGTTCATGGAGAAAATGAAATGGCCATCAATATAACTAATATGATTAATGGGAAAATGAAAATAGATGGGACATACTTAAAAATGAATATGAGAATGACTATTGAAAACTAGACCAATTACTAAAAACGCTTAAGCTATATGATTAAAATGTAGCAATACTAATTTACTAAATGCAGTTAAGCCATGAAATATGCAAAGATGCCAAAGGTGCACATTAATATTTTTAGGTTTCTTCAAATGCAATCTAGATGACTAAAATGAATTAGCTATTCTAAATTAAAAGTGTACTAAAATTACCAAAATGCCCCTGAATGTGCAAATGACCAAAATGCCCCTACGTGACCCTAATAACTAATTAAGAAACAAATTGATTTAATTTGAAGGATATAAGACAAAAACGGGTGTCTAAAATTTCATAGAAGAAGAGCAAATAAAACAGCTAAAATGTTGGAGAATATGACGATAGAACTCATGTGAACGAAATAAATGTTTAAATACTTTAAAATAATAACGGATGTCAAATATTCAGTGAGAGCTTATTATATTATCAAAGTACACTGAAACAAATTGTCTTCGTCTCCGTAAATGTTTGACTGTCCTCATGCTGACTTGCGACCTACATATAACATTAAAAATCAAATGTTAATAAATTGTGGTCTTTTAATATTATTTATTTAATGTAATTAAAATTGTGTTTTATTAAAGTAAAAAATTACCTTTACGAAAGCAGAACTTCTTTATATACAACATTTTTATTATATATTCCCTTTTGCTTCTTCGTATTTTCTGACTTGACCAAAACTTTTGTTGTAGACATGGAAATTCCCCGAGATAGCGCCACATATAGTTGTCCATTAGAGAAAATATTTTGCGGCAAATATACCCCAACATTGGGTAGTGTTTGTCCTTGAGCTTTGTTGATGGTCATAATGAAACAAAGGCGGATAGGGAATTGTTTCCTTTTAAATTGGAATGGATATCCTTTATTTTCAGCAGGTGATAGTGGAATTCCCGGAAGAAGAACTTGCTTTCCAACATGTTGGCCAACAACAATCTCTGCTTGTATTACGTTCTGACCAAAGTTTTTGCAGACCATTCTTATTCCATTGCATAAACCGTTGGATGGATCCAAATTCCTGAGAAGTATGACTGGACAATTTTTTTTCAGCACCAAGCTATGCGGTGGCAAACCATTTGGTAGAAGAGTATGTAAGAATTCTTCCTGGTAATTGTTGTTCGAGTCATCAACTGCTTCATCAAAACTGTTGTATGTTTTACTCTCACGAGGAAATATTTTAATCATCTTGTCATTTATACCATCAACGTACTCATTTCTGGTTGCAAAAATCGCATGGTTGGTCACAATATAGAAACGTTTTGCCTGTCCCCCTGGTCCGTCCAAAAAAAAAAGAGTCCACTCTTTCATTTGAGCAAGTTTTGAAGAATTCCGTAAACATTGTTTGGCTTACATTGTCGCTTTCGATTACTTTGTTCAAATTCTGATTATGTTCATTTGCTATATACACAGCAACTCTATCATGCTCTTTGTAGATATATTTATAGAGATACTTGATAGCCTTGAAATCAGAACAAACCTCAACATTTATGTGGCAGTTATATCGTGTTAGTAAGTATGGATTGTATGGAACTACCCATATATTATCTAACATTTATTCTCTGGATTTACGGAAAGAATGAGTGCTCCGCATTTTACGGATCCTCGGGGGGAGGAAATCAAACGGAATTGCAAGAAGTATAAGCGGACTAGGCCATTGGAGGTGTCGGGACAGGGTGATTCCGATAATGGAAAGGAGGAGGAAGTTATATTTAAGAAACCCCGATCGTTCGCTGAGGCGGTGAGGGGTCCGAGAAAGGACCAGGGTGGCTGATCGGATTGGGCGAATGCTGATCCCAATCATATTTTATCTTATGGGGAAGCAGACTCGGATGATGATGAACAGATGGATAAGGAGGGTATGGGTATTCGTTTTACAAAGGAGGAAAAGAGGGCTATGCGTATCCCGTGGAGAAACGCTTTGATTGTAAAGCTTCTGGGAAAGACCTTGGGCTACAAACTCCTTGCTGCAAAAATTGAAAAGATGTGGAAGTTACAAGGAGAATATATGATTACTGACTTGGATCATGACTATTTTGTTATTCGATTTCAAGAACAGAGGGATTACAATTATGTGTTGAGGAGGGCCCTGGATTATCAATGGTCATTATTTGACGGTTCGTCAATGGAGGCCTAATTTTATGCCTAGTTCTGATAAGATTGAAAAGATTGTGGCTTGGGTGCGTTTTCCAAAGATTCCGGTGGAGTATTTTAATTTCATTGCCTTGAAAAAAATGGGGGAGTGCATTGGAAGAGTCCTGAAAATTTATAATGTGACTTCGGAAGGATCAAGGGGCCGTTTCGCTCGAGTTTGTGTCGAGCTTGATCTCAATAAACCTCTGTTGCCGAAAGTGGTGGTGGAAGGAGAATGGGTGAATGTTGAGTATGAGGGCTTGCTTTTGATTTGTTTTGGTTGTGGTGTATTCGGTCACCGGAAAGATGATTACTCTTTGTTAAAAGTTCCTCAAGGAGGGAATGATGAACCCACTGTCAAGGTCCCGGCAGAGCAGTCGGAGAAGGAGGTAGAGAAAGAGGATGGCTTCGGGCCTTGGATGATGGTGCAACGCCGGCGGCGGTTCCCGATACCAAAAGAAAGGAAAGGAAAGGAGGTAATGGCTGTTTTTAGCTCTATTTTTTTGGCATTTGGAAATCAGTAAAACAATTAGAATGATGGTTATATAAAAGTCCAATGATAAGAATGATGGTTCTTATCAAATATGGTATGGTATGGTACGGCTACCTCTAATGATCTTATGACTCAGAATATCCAATGAGCTCTTGGATTTTAAGTCTTTGATAGGTTAATTATAAATTTGAATAGCTTTAGTCATCAAATTGTATATGTAATGGAATGATTGTTAATTATTTACTTAAAATAAAATATCATTCAATCCTTGAATCAAATATGATTTTGTTGGTCTTTTCTATATGATGGTTATACAAAAGTCCAAAGATAAGAATGATGGTTCTTATCAAATTGTATATGTAATGGAATGATTGTTAATTATTTACTTAAAATAAAATATCATTCAACACTTAAAATGAATGTAAGTTGAGTAGGAAAAACGATTGTATCATTTTTCCTTTTAATCATCTTTTTTATAATCTTCTTGTCTAATCAAAAAAATGAGGATGAAGGGGAATAATAGGTATGTAGGCTAATGTCATCATAGACTTGAATATTGAGAAGCATAATTCCCTTTTAATCATTTTTCTTTTCTAATCTTCTTGTGTAATCAAAAAAATGAGGATGAAGGGGAAGAATTAGGTATTAATTAGCTATTATTCCCTTTTAATCATATTGAATTTATTCATTATTAATTAACTATTAATTAGATATTAATTAGCTATTAATTAGATATAATATAATGGATGATTAAGGAGGGGCTTTAAATTAATATGTTAGATGTGAGAAATTACCAAAATGGGACGATAAGGTGGCACCAGGTTAAAAGTTGAAAGGGCTTGTTAGTAAATTCCATAGGGGACAAAAATAATATATAGTATATATAATTGTGTTGTTGATAGTGGATTAATTGAGACGTTAAACTGAATTAGAATTTATATCGTTCCCTCAATTTTGGCTCTTAGAAATAGAATATTTTGATATAAATTAATTTAAATAGAAAATTTTGTTGTTAATAATTAATTAATTGAGACGTGTTACTTCTGCTATAGTTTGGATTGATTTAAAATTGAGATATATATTTTGTAGATTTAATTAAATAAAAATTAATAAAATTAAAAATAAATTGTATAATAACAATTTTTAAAAGTTAAATAAAGGTACAATAGGCATTTCAAAAGTTTCTCAAAACTCGTACTTTTATATATAGTATAGATAATAACAATTTATGCTAAACCAATTTCAATTTGGTGGGAAACTAAAATTTTGGCGCAAGAAAAATTTGAAAATTTTTGACAATTTAAATTCAAATCACGTATTAATGGGATTAGTTTGGTAAATATGAGATGAAGTCTGAGATTAATTAAAGTCTAAGATGAATACACCTAATTACAGTTATTGTCTTAATGACAATTAGTGGGTGAGATTAATGCAACTGAAGGGTATTGTAGTCGGTTTCAATTTTGCCTTAATATGTGTGTATAGCTCTAAAACATCAATCAAATTGGAATGTAGGGAGTATTACTTAAACTATTATAGTTTTATTCTACTTAAAATTCTATTTTTATTTAATTAAATCTAATATCTTTATGATTACTTTATTTTTACCATTTTACTATTTTTCATTAAAAACTTGGATATATTAAAAGAATTTAATATACAGTTTTATTGTACTAAAAAACTTTATTTTCATTAAATTAAATTAAATATTTTTATAATTGTTTAATTTTTACAATTTTAATTTAAAAGGTTATTGTGATTAACTTGTTTCTATTTGACAGTTAATGTATTGTGATTATATTTTAATTATTTCCCTAACTAGCAATTATTTTATTTGACTTATAATTAATTTCAATTTTTGTTAGATAGATAAAGTGCTTTTAAATTTACTATCTGACCTTTTTTTTGCCACAATTTACTATTTTACTCTGTTAATATATTTCTTTATGTGGAATAATTTCTTTTGTTCCTTTGATAGTAAAATCCTATGCATATACAAATGGGCAAGTTGGGATGAATTTTGGTTCAATCAGTTTCGGGTCATACGAGTTCGGTTAATTTTCAGTTTCAGATTGGGTTAGGTTCAGATTGCTCAAATGTCGGGTCATTTTTGTTCGGATCAATTTTGGTTCGAGTCTTTTTCGGTGTTGGGTCATATGGTTCGGATAATTTTAGGTTTGAGGTTTAGATTTTTGAGTTCAGCTCTTTCCGGATTCGAGTCATTTAAATATAATTAATTCCAATTCGGATAATTTTGGGTTAATCTCTTGGGATCGGGCTTAGGTAATTTTCAGTCCAGGTCGTTTCAGGTTTGGATCATTGAAGATTCGGATCATTTTGGTTTAGGATTGGGTTGATTTTTTTTTTCCTCAAATAAGGTTGAATCAGATTTGGTTTCAGGCGGTCGGGTCGGGTACCGCTCTCAGGTCAAATATTTTGCAGCTCTAATAATAAGATTCATTACAACAAAATTAGTAGTATGCTTAAGATTTTAAATTAAATTAAATTTAAACATATTAGATCACGTGCGAAGATGAGGACTAGTATAGTTAAATGTATCGAGCTACTCGACGAGTATCGAATCAAGTATTATTGAGCTTGAGCTCAGCTCGATTAGCTACTCGAGCTACCCGAGCTCGAGGCCGACTCGACAATACCAGAATCGAATTCTTTTTTCACATTGAGTCCAAATAATTTTCGAATAATCCTGTATCACTTATACCCCTACGTTGGGGATTGCTAAATACCACCCCGGTGGGGCGGCTAGACCAAAATTTTTTTTTTTAAATAATAATTAGTTTTTTTTTAAAAAAATAGTCGAGCCGTCACACCGGGACGGCTTGCCCTGGCTAAGCCGCCCCAGTGGGGCGGCCTGTCGTGGTGAAGCCGCCCTAGTGGGACGGCCTGCCCATGGTGAAGCCGCCCCAGTGGGGCCGCTCCGCCGTGGTTGAGCCTCCCCAGTGGGGCGGCTTCACCACGGTAAGCCGCCTTCTTGGGACGGCACAGGTCATCAGTCCTAAATTTCGTCAAAAATTACATTTTTCTGAAATCGTCATCAAAATACGGCACGTTATCGTTCATTTTTCTTAAATCGTCATCAAAATACAACACGTTAACGCTATTCTACGTTCGTGATAGTTTCAAGATTAGAAAATGAAGCAAAAGATAAAAGCGTAAAAAAGCGTAAAAAATGGGGCGGTGAATAGCAAAAATGGGCGGTATCTAGCAATCCAGATTCTTGATTTTGGGCCCCAAAACGGTGCAATAAGTTCACCGTTTCGATCTTTTTCGGTCTCAACAAGATTTTCCTTTTCCAAAAAAAGCGTTATCAGCTTTATGTTACAGACCAGTCCGTAAGGAATGAGTTTCTTCTTCCCACAATATCTAAGGTTTCGTGGCTCTAGAATCAAATAAGTAGTAACTAAAAATTTAAAATTGCAAAGCCATTTATGCTTCTTCAACTGTGAAAATGAGATTAGCCTATCTTCCCTTTTTTCACGATTCAAAATAAATTCATATATTTGTGAAAATGGCTCTTCACCTATCTCCCCTTCCTCCCTTCACCGCTCCGGCCAGCCTCTCATTCTCTACCTCAGTAAGGCGCTTCCACTTTCACCGCCACCGCCACCGCCACCGCCATCAGCCTCAGCGCACAAATGGGATGCGGCTGCTGCGTTGTAGTGCCGCCATGTCAAGATACGGCCAAGGTCCCCCTTTTCTCTTTCATTTTCATTTTTGTCATCATCCAATTTTTTCTAATGCATATATTAAGAAGCTGCTTCGGAAATTTTTTAAGATTTTGGGGTTTTTTTTTAGTTGAATATGAATATGATCCTGAGCTTCGCGTAGTGCTTGAACTAGCCACTGACGCTGAGTTATATGAGCTTCAAAGAATCATTTTTGGTCCAAGGTTTGTCAAATTTCTCTTTTCGCAGGATTTCAGGTTTTATTCGGTGATTTGTTTCTCTCTAATTCTTGTTTATAACTTAATTTTGTTACAAAACTCAGCTACTTTAGTCCCTTGCTAAAGTCTATAATTAATAGAGATGATGTGGAGGGTGTGATGATTGAAGAAAATTTTGAGGAACGAGAAGACCTTATCAGAGCTCTTGAATCACGTTTCTTATTCCTTGCAGCCGATGCCCGCTCAACATTAAGGTTAGTCTGCTTGAATAATCATGGTTTTTTGGATGCCTGTGCTTGCATTGTTTGTGAGCTAAACTTTTGCTGGAAAGGAAAGAAATAAATGTCTGGTTCTCCTTGATGATAGGAACTAATAATAAAATTTGTACCGTCTGTTTTTCGTATTTGGTGAGTTCCTGTTTTGATAGGTATCTCACTGATCTCATTTCAATCTTCTCCTTAGGGGTTGGAGACCTTCGTACAGAAATGTCCTGCTTTCAGTGAGGAAAAAATTGAATGTTCCTTGCTCAAGCAAGTTATTGACCGAAGACCTTGAAGCAGAAATTTTCCTTCATCTATTGAGGGAGTACTCAAGGTAATTTTAATCTCAATGTTTAGACAAACTTATCATGATATAGTTCTTTGTGACCACAAAGCCATGTGATTAAGGATCCTAATAAGCAAGTAAGTTGCTAGAAGTTGAAATCAAATGTTATGGGTCTGTGTTTAAATTTTGAAAAATGTTTTGCATTTTAAACTTTCTTTATTACTTTAATATAAAGTATAAACACAATAAATAACTAGGTTTGGATTTTTTTTTTAATTTGATGAATTTCTGAAAACTAAACAAATACTCTTAAAAGTGTTTTTTTTTTGTTTTTACAGAAAAAAGAGTTCTGGAATTTACATATGCATTACTTTATTTTTGTGTCATATTTAAGTAAGAGTGAGATAGAACATGGCAATTAGTTTCTAAACTAAACAAATCCTATAAATTTTGTGAAAAAAATTATGGTTTTTAACATTGATGGTTTTGATAGATGGATGTATTTAGTTGGTTATCTAGTCTAAACCTGTTCAAATTAGACTGCATTGGTGAAGGTAATTTCTTAAGCATTCCGATATCTCTTACTATTGCAAACCCGGTGAAAGCCTTTTAGAACTGAGAAGATAGAAATAGAATATGTTGCATTTAATCAAAAGTTAGTGATAACTGGAATGTGTTATTTAATTTTTTCAATAATGTACTCCTAATTGTCCTTTTTGAAATACACTACTTAATATTGACATTCCACTGAATCTTATACTCCTTTTTTTGATGGAAAATTTTGTCATCTCTGCCTGTTGATTGGCGCAATTGGTTGTTTAATTTACTGTCTTTGTTCACTTTGAATTTGTATTGGATGTAAAATCTGTCTACTGTGTTCATTTTCTTCTTTACCTGTTTTTCTTTTTTCAGATTTTTTTTCCCTTCGATTGTGTTGAGTACTTGATAGATATTGGTGTGATGATCTAGGCTTAGGAGTTACACCAATCTTTGTTGTTTTTATCCTTTATAATATAATCTACGGTCTCTTTTTCTGCCACGATGATGTCAGGAGACAATAACCCATGTTTGTTGCCATCTCATGTAGCGGGGCAATTGACATTTATATTCTGGCCTGTGGCATTTTGTAGTCTAAAATAGGGCCTTGTGATCATGCATTTACTCCTATCATGTAGAGTGCCAACCATTCATTTTCCTGACTCATGTTACTGAATAATTTTGTAATTATAATGCTGAAAATTTGAATTCTAGTGGTTCTTATACTTTTTTTTTTGGTGAAAAGTGGTTCTTATACTTTGATCTCTCTTATTTGAACCTAGTTTACCTATTACTCACTGATTTATAAAATTCTAAATGTATTAATGAAAATAATTGCTTAAGATGAAGGAAAAAAGAAATAGGTTCTGCAGATTTACAGTGGTGACTTGTAGTTTGTACTTCCTTGTTTAGTGAAGAATCAGGAACTTTTCCGGGCTTATGGGAAAATAATGATATTTCCGACATCCAAAATAGTCTAGAATTGGGACTTAGCCAGTGGAAGGTGCAGGTCCTTGCTGCCGCTAAAGTTGGGGCAACTGGGTTCCAATCAATGATTTTGAAGGTATCTGTACTTGTTCTAATCTAGCTTAATTTGTGGATGTTTATTTTGATTATTAATATTGATTTATTATGTGGTTCTTTTTCTCTTTTAGGGGGGTGGTATGATTACTTTGGCAAAAATTTATGAATTGGTAAGATATTGCTTCTATATTAGTTTATTTCATCTTACGAGGTAGGTTTCTATTGAGCTCTGCTTGGTGCTTGTGGTAGTTGACAAAGAAATTATCTGGGAAGGTGTTCCTGGAAGCTGCCAACTATTTGATAAAAAAGGAAGCTCTTAAAAAGGTATTAATTTAGTTTCACAGCATGCTAGTTGTTGAAGGAACTGAACTATGATTGATTGTTATAATCTATATTCATTTAATTATAGAACCTAGGAATCCAAAAATCTTTTCTGGTTAAAAAGGTACTTCTTGCATTTTTAACCTAGGAGCTTTCAATTAAGCAGCTTCTAAAGAATTTTAGAAAAGTTGTTTGAGATTTGAGGGTTTCAAGTTATTCTAGGTTTTGTCTTGTTTAGGTTCAAGTTATATCTGTTTTTCTTAGTCATGAATCTTGGCCCAATTGGGTTGGGTAGGATAGGATTTGGAGTGTATCTTTTCATTTGGCGGTTTTTGCATATACGTAAGGGGGAATTTCAAAAGGGGACAATGTACCGAGAATGCTTTGAGTTTATTACCATGGTAAATTTTAATTATTATAAAGGAAATGGAACAATAAGAAATTATTCAAAAGGACATTGTAGTGATTATTTTAGCCGTATTAAATGACCAGGAATTAGAGAGACAAAGGGAGACTGAATAAGAGAGAGAATGAAAGAAAGACACTAAAAGATCCTAGCTTTTAAAAAGAGGAAGTAGAGAAGAAATGAGCTGCCAACAATTGAGAAATTATGAGAATGCTGCAGTAAATAAATAAAAAATTAAAAAATGGCCAGATTCGGCCCTTGGTAGTCACAGATTAGATTTGTTTAACCCGGTACAGGCTATAAAAGAATCGACCTGCATTGCCGATGTCATAGCCAGTAGAATATGGAGAAAGGAGAAGAATGAAGAAAACAAAG
Source organism: Corchorus capsularis (assembly GCA_001974805.1). Taxonomy (NCBI): domain Eukaryota; kingdom Viridiplantae; phylum Streptophyta; class Magnoliopsida; order Malvales; family Malvaceae; genus Corchorus; species Corchorus capsularis. The sequence continues at coordinate 16,220 of AWWV01012966.1, forward strand.
TGAAAGGGTAAAATGGTATTTATAACTTCCTGATGAGTTATTAACATATAACATTTATTTAACATATAAAGAATATAGCTGTAAAAGGGTATCTTATACTCCCTCCCATTCAAAATAAGTGCAACACTAGGAATATTACACAAACCAAGACAATGATTAATTGGTTTTAAATTTAGTAAAAAATCACTTAAAATGGCATTCTTACCCTTCAAAAAATTTTATAAACAATTAGATAAAATTCTTTTTCTTCTTCCCAACTTTCCAAGATAATTAAAGATTCAACTACCTAACCAACACAAGTAGGGATATATATGGAAAAAAATTACAAATTACATTGGTTTTAGAAATGTTGCACTTAATATGAATGACTGCAAATCTTGAAATGTTGCACTTATTTTGAATGGGAGGGAGTATTTTCTAACAAGTCTTTTTGTTACAATTTTCAAGTTCTGGAGACAAGATTGTCCTTCATTGAACATTTCTTTAACATATAAATATATAGCTGTAAAAGTTACTGGCAGATCAAAATGTCTTATGCTATCATTTTGTTTAATTCTTTGCTTGCTAATCATATCATTTGCCAATTTGTCACGGCTGATATAAAACATAAAACATACACTAGCAACGAAAGTCTTAACATGCTTTTTTCCTTTCTTGGTTTCTAGGGGGGACAGGTGGCTGCTATCAGTCTAGAATCTAGAGCAGCCTTACTGGCTGCTAGACAGGTAAGTTTATCAGTATAGGGCATCACCTGTGCTAAAAAACGAGTTTAATAAGCTATTATATGGCAAACACCCTGCAATTAGCAATTCATAAATTTGATTTAATGGTCAACGGCATCTAAATAGTACCAGTTTTCTTTCTCATTTTCTTCTTTGTTTTAACTTTTCTCTGTACTTTTACTTTGGTTGTTTGTGTGGATAATATATCATGTTAAAGTTTCTCTTATATTTCATCAGAAGCTAGCTTTTCATGGTTCTTAGTACTCTGATTTTGGGTTGATTGATATTAATTAAGCCAGCAAAATTTGGTTAACAACTGGAAAAGGATTTTTGTATCATTATTCAATAGTTGCAGTAGACTGTTGTATGTGAGAATTTTTTTTCCCTAATGTTAAGACTATGTTAAAGAATGTTGTGCATGTCGTACTATTGTTCTGAAATCTGATTTATTTTTTCTCTTTTCCCCCCTATATCTTGGGAACAGGGCTTTGCTGGTGCTGCATCCAGATATGTTGGGTTGAGGAGTATGATGAGTTTGCTTGGCCCACTGTATTGACTCTCTCTGACTCTTTATTGTTTGTCATTTGCATCTTTACATCCGTTTTATTATCCGTTTATTCCTTCATGTAATTTTTCATGCATATCAGACTTTTGGCGTGCTTTGCTTGGTAGAAAATTCTGCTTGATGCAAGCCCAACTTAACGATGTTTTACAAGTACAGATGTTTAATATGTGCTTCATTAGAAATAGATTTTCTCCTTTTTCCTGTCTGATTGGAGTGTAGCATGGAAGTAGAAAGAATAGAAAGAACAAAGAAGAAGATAACAGAGGCTAAAATTGATGTTTGTTGGAGCTGGAACAAGAATGGGGTTAGGACTTTAAGTGAATATGTTAATATTATGGCTTCTTTAGGAGTATAGAGGATTATTTATTCTAAGCAGCTTGTTTTTGGCCAACATTTGCACTAGGTTTAAACAACATTCCCAACTTTCAGATGCTAATGGACTCTATATAATCATAAATGTTATAGATCACCATATGGTGCTTTATAGGGAGATGTGTTTTTCTTTCTCCTTATGGATGTGGTATGGAAGTAGAAACAATGAAATAATAAAACACATTAGAGGCCCAAATCAATGTAGAATCGATGCTGCCAAACAGTGGTAGTTGCTGGTAGTTTGCCTTCATAGGTTGCTGGTGAAGTAGTAAAGAGCAAAAGAAATGGAAAATAAACAAGAAAAAGAGAAAGGGGAAAAAAAGTAAAATTGCCATGTGTCAATTTTTCAGCATGTTGACAAAACATGGATCAACACGGCAGCTGTTAACTAGACAAGTGATACATTCCAACTTACTTTGTTTATATTCCTGAGTTGAGCTGGTAAAATAGGATACCCAACTAATCGAAATTGGATTTTTAACCTTGGCGATATTTACAAACTAGTCAAAACTTGGAAATGGAGGATGAGGTATTAATATCTTAGAGTGGTTGTTTATGTCTTCTTGGAATATCTTGGAAATATATGGGCTTGAGCCACAAGGACGAACTGCCATATTTTTGGTATTTGAGTTTGTCAGGGTTTTGAACCCTGGTTACAAGAACTAAGAGCTCAAGGACGAGCTTAAGTAGTGTTTAATCAATCTGAAACAACGGGGCATCAGAGGTGTTCCTGTGGAATTCTCTCCGATGGTTATTCACCAAGCTTGGAGAGCAAGGAATTAGATTAGAAAAGAGATGAAAGAGAGATGAGAACACATATGTTACGTGTAAGTGCAATGGCCTTATCTTCCTTGGAGAGGTTGTATAAGCTCGATACTAGTATAATACTGAGGCAGCTTAAAAATTTAGAAGTAGAATTAATGCTCTTTCTTGGTAGATTAGAATTTCTAAGGAAGGATTTGAAAAGATGAAGAGTATGGAGGTTATGCCTTCCGAAATAAGTGTGGAGGTGTATGGCGTAAGAAACAATTTTTGCTATGAACTTGTTTGATTAAGATTCTAAAATGCTAATATGATTTCAGATGAGTGTGTGGAAGAAGATTTTAATATGTTAGTTGAGATGGGAAGAAACGTTCGGGAATATGTGATTAGGGGAAAAAAAAAGAACATCAGCACACACAAGATGAGAATTGCATCAGCATATCATGTGGCATTGAATTTTGGGCAACAAATATCAACATATGCAAGAGTGTCATAGATGAAAAACCATAGGAAATTATGGAAATATAGCAAAAGATATTAGTATGTGTTTTGGTGCATAAAAGCTTAGTCAACAAACATGAAGTTTGGAGTTGGGGCAGCATGGATATGAGACTATTGATTGAAGTGAAGTTTGAGATGTTGGATTGGATGAAGCCAAAACAACGGTCTAGTATCATGTTACTGATATTTCCATGGGGTGCGAAGAGTTTAGGAGAAGGGAGGTATCAGGTATCCCATTCAAGGACCAAGGCATGTAGCAGGTCTCTCTTGAGGACTTCTCGCATACAAATGGGGTATGCTTGCAGAGGGTCTCGAACTTAGGCTTGTCATTAACAAGGTGTTTGACCTTGTCACCTATAGGAAACGATATTAGTATTAACAGCAAATACTTTACAAAGGCCTATTAGGTCGAGTGGAGGAGCTTAATGCCCATTAAGCAAGGTTCTTGTGTTCGAGTCTTTTGAATGGAGAAAATAGGCATTGGAGAGCTTCCCCTTGTTTGTGGTCTGACGTGTCTCGACTCTGGATTAGTCAGAGCCCAATGTAGCTGCTGTATTATAAAAGCAACAAAGATTTTGCATCCATTTGGGACAAAAGATGGATACGGGTTTAATGTGTTTTAGACATCTAAAACGAGACTTAATGAGAAATGATTTAGTGGGAATACCCATATTGAGAGATGGAGAAAAAAACTGAAGATCATTGATTGGAACTAAAATTAAGAACGTATTTTTGTTGACTTGGATAGAGCAAAGTGGCAAAATATGATCAATATACTCACTGAAATAGTGGGAAAAACCTTAGGTTTTCTGTTATTGTTGTCGGTATAAGATAGGTAGCAGATGCAAACATGGTCCTCTTGATGGTTGTGTTCATTATATGCTAATTTACTTGATGCAAACATGTTTCTCTTGGCCATTGTGTTCACCATATGTTAATCTTTCTTAAATAGTTTGAATAATAATTTTTCTCAAATTATTCCAAGCTGTGTTTAGCTTAATGATTGACTTCTGAAATTTTGCCACTATCAGTAATTAAAGTTGACCATGTAACATAATGTAATACAGGTTGTGGGGGACATTTCTGGCTGACGTTGTAATTCAGATGCTAGGAACAGATTATGCCAGAATCTTGCGAGCTATTTATGGATTTGCACAGGTAATTGATGTCACTCAATTGATATGCTTAAGCATTGTACTATTAACTTATCATAATTTGAATTTTCCGTCAATACCTTTGCTAGAACTTCTACCATTTTCTTATAGTAGGCAAAGTACTCAAGTAAGGATTGCCAACCTTCGGGTCTATGTTCAATTCAAAACATAAGCATCTAAATGTAATGATTTATAGTCAAAAGGTAACAAATCAGAAATGTTAGATCTCTATTTGTTATGATTGGAAGGTTGCATTCTTAGATGAAAAGGTTGTAAAAGAACTAATTTGAGCAATGTCTAAGTATCCCTAAAAGGAATTTTCTTCCGATGAGAGTTAATATTTCATATTTGATGATCAGCAACTACAAGAGTTGAGGTGTATATGGTGCAGCAAAACATATACATTTATTTGCTGGGAATACACAAGAGGTTTCATACTACTGATCTAGTGCCTGGGTCTTTCGAAAATATTAAACAATTGGGTCTGGCATTTTAATGATTATGGCTGTGAAAACCTAGCAATGAGAACATGCCTTTTCTAGTTGCTATTAGTAGCTTTAGAAACTAAGTAGTAGACAAATAAAATAAATGTTGTGGTTAAATATAATTTATGACTATATACTTTTTGCAAAGCCACCATGTCCTGGTTATTAGCATTTTGAAGTTGAAGCTGCTGGCTTGGTTAATTTATTACCATTTACTTTTGCAAGCCACCATGTCCTGGTTATTAGCATTTTGAAGTTGAAGCTGCTGGCTTTGTCAATAACTGTAACTCTAAACTTTAATAACAGAAAAATTGTGTTGGCCATACTGTCGAAATGTCATCACACTCTTAAATGAGATATATATGGTGATTATATCAATGACTACAAGAATATAGAAGTTCTAACATGCATATCTTTTGTTTTATTCAACTCCACCTCAGATCCGAATCACCCGAACATACCGGATATCATACAAAGATGACTGAGTAGAACTTAGCTGTTAAGCTTATTCCATGTAGAGCTTGTCCAGTAGTGGAAACAGAGCTTTACTTTGAAAGCTGAAGCTGCATTGATCTTATAGGTATATGCTAATTTGCAAATGATTTTTCTTTTGCTCGAGTGTTTATATTATAGCTGTTGTACGTACAATTGGCTGCATTTTGCACATAAATTTTGTATTTTACATTGAACTTTGGATATTGAAGATATTGGGAAGCAAAGTTGGGTTTAGGTTTGGGATTGGGCTAAAATCTCAATTTGGTACCAAACCTATTACGATAATCTCAATTAGATACTAAACTTAAAAGTTGGCTCAAATCCATACCAAACTTTTTTTAAAAAAGCTCAATTTAGTACCAAATCAGGATGGCCTCAACAAGTGCATCTCACACGTCGTTAACTACTAACTCCATCATCCTATGTGGCATTTTATTATTTAATTTATTTTTTATTTTTATATTTTTTATATTTTTATTTTCATTTTGATTTTTCTCATCTTTCTCTCTCACCGGTCAACGCAGATTTTCTCCTCTTTTTTTAGGCTTTCTTCAATTTTTTTTTCTTTTTGCTATTGATTATTGCAAATTTTTTTTTCCTTTCTGAATAGACTACTTATTTAAACTAAAATATAATAATTTAACCAAAGGAAAATAGTAAGCAACAACATTTTAAGACAAATTAATTTAGGGGGGAATATAGTTAATTTCTTTTTTCAAATGTACAAATCAGATTTGCATGAAAAAAAAGATTAAATTTAACTATTTTCACAACACATTGTAGTTTTTATTTATATAGATATACAAATTACATCCGATACCAATATATATATATATATACAAATTACATTTTTACTACCCTTTATCATTTACTTGTTTTGTTTACTGGATTCTTTTTCTAGTTGAATAATATATTTCTTCTTGCTTTTCAAAAAAAAACTTGACATTGCAGAAATGCTACATAATTTAACAGAGGCTGATAATCCCTCTCCTGTATTCAACATTTCTTCCAGCTGGATTGACTCCCTTTACAATGCTAACAAATGCTCCAAATCAATAGTATGATAGTGGTATATTACCTGCAAAGACAGTGCGTGTAAACAATTTAATTAACGCGAGAGCATTCCTAAAAATACAAATTCCAGTTTAATCAATAGTATGATCAATCTTTAGTTTTTGAGCTTCTAAGTGATAAATTGATACGAATCTAGTTGTATTAGATTCAACTCTACCCTTTGAATATCCACCAAAGTTGACTTGATCTTCTTCAACTTCTAGATGTGTATGTCGATGACCTTCACAAGGCTATACCTCCTCTTTCGTCGGACTTAAGCTCTCAATTAGACTTGCAATTGAACTCTTAAGATCACAAGATTCACAAACAATTAAGCAATAACAACCTAATTGCTTGCTAGGACTCTACAAGATTGAAGAACCCTAAGTTTGCTCAAACTAGAACAATGAAGCCAAATAATCGATATGGGTGTGTAAACCTCTCAACTTTATTGATAACTTGACTTGTGTTTACAAGAGGGGGATGGTCCCTTTATATAGTAGTGGGGGACGCACCTCTCCCTAATCCTAAAGCCATAAGGGCGGCATAAACATAAAGGAAGGAATAAGGAAATAACCTACTCCTTGTCCTACTAGGAAAAGTAAATAACATTACATAATTAACCAAGGATTGGACTTAGCCAAACAAGGCCCAACCCAATGTCTTCTAAACTAAATAAATAGCTAAACTAAGATAGAATAAAGGTCCAATTAGCCAAATTACACAATACTAAAGCCTAATGCTCATCGATTTCAAGTAAGGTGAACACCTTGGAATCGATGGGAATATTCTTGGTGATGTCGACTTCAATGCTCTCTAATTGGTCTTCAATGGACTCTAAACCTCCAAGATAAGATCTAACAAAGTCCAATAAAGCTTCCTTGAACCTTTTAGCCCGAGCCCTTGTCATTGGACCTTGCGGAATGGCTAAAGGATCCATTGGCCGGTTGTGGCCGGTTGGTGCGCGGTGTTGTGCGATGCTCCCATGCAATGGCGCGGCTTCTCCAAGCAATGGCCGGTCTCCCACTCCATGTTCTTCCAAGCTTGCTTTTAAACCGGAATCAACCTTGACAACTTCTTGAACCTCCGAGCTATCTCCAAGTTTATCCGAGCAATGATCTCCAATGGCTCCATTGTGCTCTTTTAAGCCATGATAAGCCCTTAGCGCATCATCCCCTCTCCCTTGAAAAGGATTTGTCCTCAAATCTGCATCACTATCAAACAAAGATAAGTCTGAAACATTAAAAGTAGCACTTATATTGCCATATTCACTAGGAAGATCTATCTTGTATGCGTTGTTGTTGATCCTCTTCAAGACTTGAAAATGGACCATCTCCACTAGGTAAGAGCTTATACTTTCTCTTTTCAAGAAACCTTTCCTTCCTTAGATGCAACCAAACCCAATCCCCGGGTTCAAAGATGATCTCTTTGCGCCCCTTGTTAGCAACCTTCATGTAGTGTTGTGTTTTCTTCTCAATTTGAGCTCGAACCCTAGCATGAAGTTCCCCAACAAAATCGGCCTTCCTTTGTCCATCCATGTCGACTTGCACACTCAAAGGTAAACTCAACAAATCCAATGGGGTTAAAGGATTAAAGCCATACACAGTTTCAAAAGGTGAATATCCAGTAGTGCTATGTATGCTTCTATTATATGCAAATTCAACATGAGGTAGACAATCCTCCCAAGTTCTTAAGTTCTTCTTAATTAATGCTCTAAGCAAAGTAGATAAAGTCCTATTAACTACTTCCGTTTGACCATCGGTTTGAGGATGACAAGTAGTTGAAAATAACAACTTAGTATCTAACTTAGCCCATAAAGTTCTCCAAAAGTGACTTAAGAACTTAGCATCTTTATCACTTACAATCGTCCTAGGCATTCCATGTAGTCTAACAATCTCCTTAAAGAACAAATTAGCTACATTAATGGCATCATCCGTTTTAGTGCATGCAATGAAGTGAGCCATCTTAGAAAACCTATCAACAACCACAAAGATAGAATCTTTACCTCTCATAGAACGAGGTAATCCTAACACAAAGTGCATACTAATCTGAGTCCATGGTTCATGAGGAATAGGCAAAGGAGTATACAATCCATGCGGTTTAGAAGTAGATTTAGCTTGCAAGCAAACAATGCAACTAGCAACATACTTCCCTACATCATGTCGCATCTTAGGCCAAAAGAAGTGTTCATGCAATATGTCATATGTTCTATCAACTCCAAAGTGACCCATTAAACCCCCCTCATGCGATTCCCTCATGAGCAAGATGCGCAAAGAACAAGAAGGCACACACAATCTAGATTCCTTAAACAAAAATCCATCATGCTTATAATACTTTCCAAATCCAGAATTTTCACATGCTTTAAAGATTTCACCAAAAGAAATATCACTAGCATACAATTCCTTAATATACTCAAATCCAAGAAACCTAGAATCAAGCATGGAAAGTAAGGCATACCTCCTTGACAAAGCATCGGCTACAACATTCTCCTTACCTTGTTTGTATCGCACAACATAAGGAAAAGACTCAATGAATTCGCTCCACTTAGCATGTCTTTTGTTCAACTTTTGTTGGCCTCTTAAATACTTCAAGCTTTCATGATCCATATGAATCACAAATTCCTTAGGCCATAGGTAGTGTTGCCAAGTTTGCAACGCCCTCACAAGAGCATACAACTCTTTGTCATAGGTTGGATAATTCAATGCAGCCCCATTCAATTTCTCACTAAAGTATGCGACAGGCTTCCCACCTTGCATCAAAACAGCTCCAATTCCAACCCCTGATGCATCACATTCAATCTCAAAAGTATTGTTAAAGTTAGGTAAAACAAGCAAAGGAGCATTAGTTAGTTTTTCCTTCAAGGTCTCAAATGCTTCTTGTTGTTCTTTTCCCCACTTGAATGGTGCATTCTTCTTCATCACACTTGTAATAGGGGCGGCTAAGGTGCTAAAGTCCTTAACAAACCTCCTATAGAATCTGGCTAGTCCATGAAAAGATCTCACTTGTCCAACGTTGGTGGGATTTGGCCAATCTTTGATTGCCTTGATCTTTTCCTCATCAACCTCTATATCTTGCGATGAAACTACAAAACCAAGAAAAACAAGCTTGTTTGTGCAAAAGGTGCACTTCTTAAGGTTAACATACAATTTCTCAACCCTAAGTACATCTAACACACATCTTAGATGCCTAACATGCTCATCTAGGTTTCGGCTATACACAAGTATATCATCAAAGTAAACAACAACAAACTTGCCAATAAAAGCTCTTAAAACATGATTCATTAATCGCATGAATGTACTAGGTGCATTAGTCAATCCAAAAGACATAACTAACCATTCATACAACCCTAATTTAGTTTTAAAGGCAGTTTTCCATTCATCACCCTCTTTCATGCGAATTTGATGATAGCCATTCTTAAGATCAATCTTACAAAATAAACAAGCACCATGCAATTCATCTAGCATATCATCTAATCTAGGAATAGGGTGACGATACTTTACCGTTATGTTGTTTATTGCCCTACAATCAACACACATTCTCCAAGTTCCATCCTTCTTAGGAACAAGCAAAACAGGAACTGCACATGGAGAAAGGTTTTCACGTACAAACCCCTTTTGAAGTAGCTCACAAACCTGCTTCTCCAATTCCTTTGTTTCTTCAGGATTTGTCCTATAAGCTGGCTTGTTAGGTATTTGCGCTCTAGGGATGAAGTCAATTTGATGCTCAATTCCCCTAATTGGCGGCAACCCACTAGGAATCTCCTCCGGAAACACATCTACATAATCACTCAAAAGAGAAACAATGTTGCTTGGAAGCTCTCTTTCCAAGTCGTTAGTAGCAACAAGTGTATTCTTAAGCAAAAGTAAGATCAAAACAGAATTATCATTCAAAGCTTCTTTAATCTCACTCTTAGTAGCTAACATACACTCCTTAACAACTTTCTTAGAACTAGCATGCTTATCTAAATCAGATTTGCCTTCAACGCAATTCATATTCAAATTAGCATGTTTAGTCTTTTCTTTAGCCCTATAATCGGATTCCATCTTAGTAAATTCCTCTTTCAATTTTCAATTGATCTTTTAAAACTTCTTGAGGTGATAAAGGAATCAAAGTAATAGGATGCTTACCACACATAAAGGAATACTTATTGCTCTCACCATCATGATGGACCTTGTTGTCATATTGCCATGGACGACCAAGTAAAACATGGCATGCTTGCAATGGAAGTACATCACATAGCACCTCACCATTGTACCTGCCCAAAGAAAGAGAAACTAAAACTTGTTTGTTAACCTTAATCTCCTCTCTATCATTGAACCAACCTAAACTATAGTGTTTAGGGTGTTTAGTGGTAGGCAACGCTAACTCCTTCATTGAGTACACACTAGCTATGTTTGTACAACTCCCTCCATCAATGATCACACTACTAGGCTTTCCATTCGCATACATCCTAGTATGAAACAAATTTTCCATATGATTTTGCACATCTCCTTTAACATAGGCACTTAAAGTTCTCCTTCCAACTAAATTCAAGAGTGCCGGTGTTGAACCTTCATCTTCTTCATCATCATAAGCAAGTCCCCTCTTATCGCCTCCATCACCACTAGATCCTAGAGCTAGCTCTTCATCTTCACTCAAAATCTCGTCTTGCTCATTAAAATACAAGATTTTCTTGTTAACGCAATCCTTAGCATAGTGCCCAAATCCTTGACACTTGAAGCACTTAACGTAGTTCTTAGAAGATGAACCCGATGAAGACTTAGATTCGGTTTTAGGGGTAGTTCCCTTTTGCGCCAACTCTTTCTCTTTGGATGACTTATCATCTTTCTTGATTGGAGTTTTCCATGAGCTTGATGATGATGCAAAGCTCTTCTTATTCCTCTTAACTTGGCTTTCGGCCTTCAAAGCATGTTGAAGCAATTCTTCAACATCATAGTGTTGTTGCATCTCAACTATATCATGAATCTCTCTATTCAACCCCGCCAAAAACCTTGCGATAGTGGGTAAGTATCGATAGGCCTTTCCAAGTTTCTTCTTCTTGTTTGCACCAATTGATTCCACCAATTCAAAACATTCTCCGTAAATTCAAGAGTAGCAATTTGCACCTTCTTTGGCTCGACATGAGGATGATAATCAAAATACATATCCAATTTCGACTCCCACTCCAAATAATCGGATGGTGACCCTCTCCCATTGAATTTAGGGATTTTTTATTTGATGTTGTCTTTAGGCTCCTCTCTTTCAACTCCACTCCTAGGCCGCATGTTCTCATTGTGAGCTTGCCCACCAAGTTCTTGTTGCCTCAACCTCTCCATGGGATCCAACCTAGCAACTTGCCTCGGTGGTAGAAGTTGACTTCTCTCATTGTTGTGTGCGGCATTAGCTCTTTGTTGAGGTGGTTGAGCTTGTTGATTTTGGCCATCTTTTACTTGTTGGACATCATCGGCCAAAGCATCAAATTTAGTATCCATATTGTCCAAACGTTGCATTAGGGCTTGTAACATAGTAGTCACATTGTCTTGACCTTGTTCTCCTTCCATAGTTCCTATAAAAAGAACAAAGATTAGTAGTAAAAATCCTCACACGTGTGTGTGTGTGATTATACCTTCGACTTGTGCTCTCGTATTTGCACTCAAATCCTATGGATTGGCGGTCCACTACTCTCTTGATGATCTCACAAGATTATGTATTTTACTAGCTTCAATAGGCCTAATAAGAGCAACTCCTAGAGCACTCCTTTCTTCTCGTGACCTACTTGAGGAACAAACAATTAGTAGCAAAATTCTTTGTGAATTCAAAGGAAAGTGATCTTAAACCAAACCAAACCACTTATGCAGGCTCTTGATGTCGAATTCCTTCACCAAAGTTGCTACACAAAAACTCAATTCAAGCACAATTTAAACAAACAAATCGATTAGTAAAACCCTAGTACCACTTGATCCAATTTTGTAACACTTGTCTCCAATAGGGTTTGTAACCTGATATTCTTCAAATTAGATCTTAATTCACAGCAAAAGCAACCCAAGAATCTCAATCACACAATCAATTAGAGCTAATTGCAACTAAGTAGATGAATTGCACAAGAAAACCCTAATCCCCAAATTTCCCAAACTAAAACCCTAGTTTCTGAAAAAAATCGATAACATCACAAATTTTTTTGATTTTTTTTGAGTATTTTTCCCAGAAAGATCACACTAAAAGACATCTAGATCTCAAATTTCAAAGCTTTTCGAGCTCAAACGAATCCAGAATAAATTTCACAAGTTTCTGGTCGAAAATTTTTTATTTTTTTTTATTTTTCGATATAACTACTAGTTATAAGGAACTCAAATCTGAAATTTCAAAGCAAAAAGATGTAAGATGAATCGGCTATAAATTTTCAAAGTTTCTGAATTTTTTTGAATTTTTCAAGAAGGTGGTGCGATAAGAACTTTGATGAATTTTGATGGATGAAAACTTGATGAATGATGAAAAGAAGGATAGATTTACCGATTGAAGATGACAACTTATGCTCTGATTACCAATTGATACGAATTTAGTTGTATTAGATTCAAATCTACCCTTTGAATATCCACCAAAGTCGACTTGATCTTCTTCAACTTCTAGATGTGTATGTCGATGACCTTCACAAGGCTATACCTCCTCTTTCGTCGGATTTAAGCTCTCAATTAGACCTGCAATTGAACTCTTAAGATCACAAGATTCACAAACAATTAAGCAATCACAACCTAATTGCTTGCTTGGACTCTACAAGATTGAAGAACCATAAGTTTGCTCAAACTAGAACAATGAAGTCAAATAATCGATATGGATGTGTAAACCTCTCAACTTTATTGATAACTTAACTTGTGTTTACAAGAGGGGATGGTCCCTTTATATAGTAGTGGGAGACGCACCTCTCCCTAATCCTAAAGCCATAAGGGCGGCATAAACATAAAGGAAGGAACAAGGAAATAGCCTACTCCTTGTCCTACTAGGAAAAGTAAATAACATTACATAATTAACCAAGGATTGGACTTAGTCAAACAAGGCCCAACCCAATGTCTTCTAAACTAAATAAATAGCTAAACTAAGATAGAATAAAGACCCAATTAGCCGAATTACAGAATGCTAATGCCTAATGCTCATCGATTTCAGGTAAGGTGAACACCTTGGAATCGATGGGAATATTCTTGGTGATGTTGACTTCAATGCTCTCCAATTGGTCTTCAATGGATTCTAAACCCCCAAGATGAGATCTAACAAAGCCCAATAAAACTTCCTTGAACCTTTTAGCTCGAGCCCTTGTCATTGAACCTTGCGGAATGGCTAAGGGATCCATTGGCCGGTTGTGGCCGGTTGGTGCGCGGTCTTGTGCGATGCTCCCATGCAATGGCGCGGCTTCTCCAAGCAATGGCCGGTCTCCCACTCTATGTTCTTTCAAGCTTGCTTTTAAACCGGAATCAACCTTGACAACTTCTTGAACCTCCGAGCTATCTCCAAGTTTATCCGAGCAATGATCTCCAATGGCTCCATTGTGCTCTTCTAAGCCATGATAAGCCCTTAGCGCATTACAAATCCTGGACATTTTTCAATTTAAAAGAACCAATTAAACTTCTAATGATGTAATGAATCATGATATCAAAGACACATACCATATCTTGTGAGAAACAATATCCATGCCGCAATTGCAACTTGCCCTGCACTGAAACTCAAATTGATTTATTTAACTAATTTATGGACCCAAAACAGAGATACCAGGATTTCATTCCAAATCAAAGGCCAACCCTTTCCCCACCAAATTCATAGGAAAAGAAACTTTGCTTCAGATTGTGCTTAAATAAATTCTTATAGGAAAAACTTGCTTAAAAAAATCATGCTTTCTTTTAGATTTTCTTATAGATTCACATTTTCATGGAAATTCCCTCATGTTTTCAGGTTATAGATTTTCTTATAGCCGGCCCAAGCTTATGTATTTATCCCATTTAAAAGAACTTGATTCAAATATAATTATTATGAATTCCTTAAAAGTGGACAGTAGAGGACAATATATCCTTGACATGCCATCCATGCCTTTTTTTTTTTTTTGAAGAATGAATAATGTTACAAACCACAGAAAGAACCTGTCCCCACAAATCATTTGTATTATCAAATATCAATTTACAACATGTACACTAGTAGGGAGGGAAGAAAACCAGAGATTTGCCCTGGCGGCAAAATAAAAGCCAGTGGTTATATATTACTTGAATTCAATCAGTCAGTAGTTTGGTTCCGTTTTTTAAAATCAGCTAACCACACTTTTCAATTAGTATGTGAAACCCTCCACAAGGCTTGGCGTTTATAACCAAAGGAACCTGAAGTTGACAATACAAACGTACACGAAGGTGGCGAATATGCATCAGGAAAAAAAAAACACAACTAGATACAAATCAACCTTCCTCGGAGAAGGCATCCATGCCTTTAAGGTGGCCATCCATGCCTTTAACTACTCTAAATTGTATGTTTGTATGATTTATCCCATTTCTCAAATACCCATAACAACTTGATGTAATAACAGATTCCACATACATCCTGGGTAAGAGTTAAAGCTATCCTAAGCTTGTTTTAAGCTAAGGATGAAGGAACTTTGGAAAGGAGGGAGATAACCATGTGATTGTTCATCTTTTTTTCCAACCAATTTTTGTTAGTCGTAACTTTTTCTTCTCTCTAACATGTACATCAAAAGTCAAGGTTCTCACAACTAAGTAAAAGAGATGCTTTGACCATATTTATCAACTAAAAAATCAAGGTAATATATGCCTCGTGTTTTCTTAAATTGGCTCAATTGACTTCAACTTTTTCTTCTAAATTGAGCTCATCATCAGACAAAAGCATCTTTGAAGCATAAATATTATCAGAGTCTTCAAAAGAGATTGTGGTTTTCTATTAACTTGTTAATTCTTCTTTATTAATAATCTTTTCCCCTAATTACTTAGTTTGACCAGAAACAGAAAGGACTCATAAACCGATATAATAAAATTTCATAATCATCAACAATCCCTAAATCGAGCAACTAAATACTCACATTTATCAAAATTTTATCATCTAAACAAAAAACATAAGGAGGAAAAAAAACAAACTAACCTGAGTCGAAATCCCCTAATCTGGGAAACTTGAATGCCTTTTACTCTTCGAAAATGAAAACCCCAAAGAAGCTTCGCAGTTTTCACCACCTTCAATCACTTCAGTGCTTGCTGCGACAAGAACCCTAACCCCCAAATTTGGAAATCAAATCCCAAAACCGAAATCCTAAACAGCCAAAAAGCCTCTAACTAATTAAACGAAAATGATCGATTCAATTGAAATTAACCCAATCGAACCTCAAACGGTTGAAAACTCAAGGAATCGATCGAATCTAAGACCTCAATAATATAAAATCGGACCAAGGCGGAGAGAACTCGATTTTTTGTAGTCTGGGGTTTTTGACTTTTGAGTTCTCTGAAAGGTTATCTTTTTAACGTAAAAATCAATGTTTAAGTAATATTTTCTTTTTCCTGATTTTAATTCGACTTCTAATTTTTTATTAAATAAAAACGCCACGTTGGCTATTTTGTTCAGTCAACTATATTTAAACGCGTTACTAACGACGCGTGTTGTTCACTCTCTGACGGCATCCTAAAATGGTACTAAATTGAGTTTTTTTTTTAAACGTTCGGTATCAATTTGAGCCAACTTTTAGGTTTGATACTAAATTGAGATTTTCGTGAAACGTTTGGTATCAATTTGAGATTTTAGCCTTTGGGATTGGGCTATCAAAATAGAAATATTTAGGTTGAGAAATTAATTAGGGGCTTCACTTTTATCGGAATTCCAAATTAGGGTCCAATCTTTAAAATTAGTCAGATTTAGGTCTAAAATCTCACCTAATGCGCCTGATCTGATGAATCATTTTTTTTTGGCCGTATCTGATGAATCATTTTTAATTGTCTCAGTTTTAGCCATTGATGATGTGGCGGAACTAAATTCTACTAATTAAAGGCTTAGAGGGTCCATTTAAGAAATTCTACTAATTAAGGGCTTAGAGGGTTTGCCAACCTACGGGGTAAGCGCCAAGGACGGAACCCAAATTTTTTGGTTTGGAGGGGCAAAAGTCTTATATGATATTATAGGTTTTTTTTTTTTTTTTTTTTTTTTTTTTTTTATTTTTTTTAAT
>AWWV01012967.1:0-119908 GCA_001974805.1 Corchorus capsularis
TTTTTTTAAATGATGAGGCTTTCTACAATAGACAATAATTCACCATGCAAATTTGCTTCTCGTTTTAATTGAACAAAGTTTTGTTTTATCATGCAAAAATACTATAATCTTCTCTACATCAAAGTTTAAACTTTAAATGAGATTTCCTTTTTAGTTGAGATGACTAAAGGTTAGGATTTAGAGAGTTCTCAAGTTCTATAACCTTCATTCGCCGAGTAGTGTTATACTATGTTCAAGTTCCTGACCACTAGGTCTAAGAGGTGGGGCTCAAAAGTAAGGTATTTCTCTCATATATATTCTTTTGAGGTCTTTCTCTCATATATATTCCTGCTTACTAATAAATTGATTAATTAAATTACTTACAAGTATAAACTAATTTCGCATGTATAGTAAAATCTCATTACATAATTAGATATTTCTTTCTATACACAAACATTCAATGAAAATTTAACCCACAAGCTAAGAAATCATCTTATATAAACTACTTACCAAACAAACAAATAAACTTTTTTTTTAAAAGAACAAACAAATAAACTAAACAAACTAATTCTGAAGTACTTAAAACCTAAAATCTTAAAATTCAGACATCACACACATGATAGTTACTAACAACTTGGGTGCATGTAACCTTAGTTTTTTTCTAAAATAATATATAACATAATTTAATCATTTCATATAAATATTTATATACTCCCAATGGGGGGACGAAATTGGACCTTAATTGCCTTGTATAATAGTAAAAATACATGTTGGTATATACCCCGCCCCCTCTACTTCCGTCGTTAAGCACATTAAAGGATAATTTTTTACCCCAACGTTCTTCTATGGCTAAATTCTCAATTTTCTTCCAAAATCCTGTCTCTATCTAAAATTTCTCTACTCTCTCTAGAAAGTCAAAAATTTCGATGAAGATTTTAATCGGCTATGTTGTCAACCACCGCACTAGAGCCTCGTCTAAGCTGTCGGCTGTGAAAAAGTCCAGATCCTCCTACCCTTAGATCTCGATTCTAGCCTTAACCTCCTAAAATTGCACCGTAACCAAATCTACACAATCCCAATCAATTAAATTCTTCTCTGATCTACTTTTTCCGATGATTCAATTAACCCCTCATAATATGTTATTCAACTCTATCAAAGCCACATATTCCAACTTTCGAATTAGCCAAATGCCCAAAGCAAAATGATAATATATGTTAACTATATTAAAATTGAAAACAGAAAACAAATTTTTATATTAAAAATTTTTATTTTACTAGTTTTAGTTTTCACGAGCGTTGCACGTGACCTAACATGTTTCGATTGAATTTTTTTATGAAATTTTGATAATTACCCTATTAAATTTTGATAAGCACACTATAAAATTTTGATAATTACCTATGAATTTATGATAAACTCCATATGAAACTTTGATAACCTAAATATGAAATTTTAATAAACCTTCCTATGAAATTTTGTAACCTTCTTATGATTTTTGATAACCTCTCTATGAGATTTTGTTAATCTCTCTATAATTTTTTGATATTATAGTATGAAATTTCGACAATCTCTCTATAAATTATATATCATTATTAGGTTGAGCTCATTTATATAGCACTATATAAAATCATTCATATTAAACTCTTCCATTCGCAGATCGAGCTCGTCCGTTCAGTCGTACAAACATATTGAACTCCTCCCTTTGATAGTATATACATATACATATTCGAATTGAGCTCCTCCACTTGGTAGTATATAGAGCACGTTATCACACTGAGTTCCTCCATTCAGCACTCCTCCACATAGCATATTATCAATTTGAGCTCCATTCATTCAACATTACTCCAAATGGTACATTATCAGTTTGAGTACTCTCATTTTCACCAACCTTCTATGGAGCATATTGTTTATTTGAGCTCTTCCGTTCGATATTCCTCCACGAAGTACAATATCAGCTCGAGTTCTCCTATCCACCATCATTTCTAGAGCGCACTCTCCTACTCAATCCTCAAAAATTGAGCACTCCCCTTTTCAGCATTCATGGCATATCTCTCATTCATCTCACAAAACACCATACAGTTCGACAGAGGGGCACATTACCAAATCGAGCATTCTACGACTCAACACTCTACACATGGAGTATACATCCAGATCAAATACCCTTAAATTCGACACTATCTAGTTATGCAACTGGTAAGCCTGTTTATCTCAGTTTGTCCCAACTTGCCCACCTGACGTTCAGTTTCAGAACCGTTTGTGCAATCATTTTAGAACCGCCCTCATACCTAGGGGGCAATGTTGAGCCCATATAGAACGGCCCAAAGCCACACTATATATATAAAGAAAACTACTCCACACATAAGGTAAAAGTTCATAGTATCCACTCGATTTTAACCTCTCTAAATACCTTAAAACCCCAATAACTTCAATATCTCCAAACAACTTAATATCGTACTAACTCCAATGTCAAAGAGGATCCCCTCCAGACAAAAAAATCCGGGCCCTTATCTCATGGTCCGCTCTATTATAGATAACACGAATTTCTCTATTTGATTGATGAGCCTCTCTCTCTATGAAGTTTCAACAGCTCACGTTTAACCTTTGTCCTTAGTGCATTTAATCTCCAATCCCATTGTAATATAATTATCTCTTCTAGTTGTGGAAAAAATAATGAAATTCACAATCTTGCAACGGTATAAATTATCAAATCACACAATATAATTAATTTATTTTATTTCTTCCATAATGTTGAAAAAGTGTTACGTAACTCAAATATCAAAGGAAACACTAAATTTAAAGGATTACGCAAGAATACGACATGATAATCCAAACACCTTCACCCAAGACCTAAATTTCTTTCCCAATTTCAAACATAGAATTTTTTTAATAAGAACAAAAGCAAACAATCATCAAAATTGGTACACACATTTAAAAATTCAACTCCTTTGAAAAATTGTTTTAAGAGATCATCAAACATAGTATTGAAAAATATGAAGAAAATAAGTTACTCTTTTTTTGGCTGTTTTTTTTTTTTGCAGTGTAATCCGGTTTAGTTCTTATAGTATGATTATAAGTTTAAAAATTCAACTCCTTTTGAAAAATCATTTTAAGCAATCATCAAACATAGTAATGAAAATAATGAAGAAAATAAGTTAAAAAGAGTGTGAAGGAAAATGAAATTCCCAAAGCATGACAAGAAATTATCAATACTATACCTAGAAGGTAGGTTTTTTTTTTTTTTTTTTTTTTTTTTTTTTATAACTACAAAAATAACAGAAATTTTAAAAGGGAAAAAGAAAAATTCAAAGTCTTTTCATGGCCATTGTACCTTATGGACATACATTTAAGAAAAATGATACCAAAATTACAAATGTAATAATCATATATTTATCATCATCGTTTTTTTCTATATATTTATTATCATCATTAATAATTTGGATAAGTAGTTAGAAATATATATAAAATAGTTTGTGTTTATACCGTAATTTACACCAAGGTAAATTAGGGATTGTGGTCTAATTGATTAATTTTGGATGGTCAAGATTAAATCTTAAATTCCAAAATTGATGAGATTAAAACCACCCTAAACCCAATTGGATTAGGAAAATCATTGAGCAAAGCCCAAACCATTTAGGAAATTTCTTGGAAATTGCCTTGTAATTTAATTATGTGAGGTAATTAATAATTTTCACGGTAATTAAATATATATTGTTTACACCATCAGAACCAATTTATCAGTCCCAATGGTGTGAGTAATTTCTAATTGACAACACCATCAGGATCAAGCTATTTGTCCAGATGATGTGGCTTATGATAAAGCCAAAATTGGCTTTTGCGGTTGAATAAAATCCTGACGCCAAAATTGGTTTTGCTTATGATAAGCCAATCATTATTCAGTTTCCAAATTTGAAGCTAGAGTATATATGGGTTTTGGTCTAAGTAAATTAATTCGGTCTATATGAATTTGTGCTTTATTTAGCCAATAATCGGTATCTCCAAAAGCCGACTTGTATCATCAAGATGCTAACCATCAGGACCAATTGATTGGTGTCGATGATAAATCCAAAATTTGCTTGATTTCTTTTAAGCTGAGTTATGTCTCACGTTGTAAAATTTATATCATCAGGACGCTGAAATTGGTATCGATGGTAAAGAGCAATTACTCTATTGGCTTGGAGTAGTCAATGCCGATGATGTTCATCAAATTGGCCTTGTTTTTAATTAAGGCTAATAACCAAATCCAGAGCACTTAGGCAACACAATTTAGTCAAAGCCGTGTCAAGGGGAAGAGAAGTCAAGCATCCATACGGAGAGGTTGACCGGTTGACTGGTCACAAATTACGTGATTCATATAGATGCTGATAGCTTAAGATCAGGAGGTTGATTGAGAGTTGACATTGGAGACAAGATCAATTTGCCATCATGACCATTAAAGGTTGACATTGCGATTGATATCCTAAAGATTAATGTGGTGTTTCCTTCACTCATGAATCTGAATTGGTAGAGAGACTATAAAAAGAAGAAGCTTCACCAAACCTCGACACAGACAACTCTACAGACAACCCTGCCCAGCACAAACTTCAAACACATCTGCTTACACTCTTGTTTACACTTCAACTTAGACTCTAGTTTTTAATCTTTTCTTGTCATTAGTTTCATTTGGTTGTAACGATTTTCATATCAATACAATCCTTTTCCATTTTCATTTCAATTTGAATCTGATTACCGGATAATAAATCAAAATCTGGGTTAAATGATTAAAACCTTCATGGTGACTTTTAACCAGACTGCACATATCGTCTGATCTTTATCCTATTTTATTCAAGTTACGTTTATCTTAGATTTTTGTCAATTTTGCTATGAATTGACTGGCACGCCTCTACAACCCAAAGCTCCAAAGAGATTTTGGCGCAACAGTTCTTAAAATTAAATCATAAATAATAATATATATAGTAGAAATGGATTGGCATTTATTATATATATATATATATATATATATAACATAAAAGTCTAATTTTAAGTAATGGGGATTTAAAAAAACAAGTAATGGCAATTTAGAAATATTTTTTTTAAAAAGGTAAGTAGGAAAATATAAAGTTACACGTTATTTGTACTTTTATATCTAGTATAGATATAGATTTGGAGAAACTATTGATTTTGTCTCATTTCGGCCTAGTAAGCCCATTAGGTCTGTTTGAGTCAATGAAACCAATTTGCCAAGCCAGATGTCTTGAAGTCTAAATCTGATATTCTTAGGCCCAATTCGTTAATATGGAAGCCCAAAGAAGGAGTCCAAGTCCACTAAGTAATTATGATGCAGTAATGAATTCAACCATGATGCAGAATTGTTAAATCCTATCTAAAGGAGGACTTCACTAGAGCAGTTTTGGAAGAAAATTCATAACTTTTGATTCAGACCTCAAAAAAATGCAAATGAGGTACCGTTGGAAAGAAAATTCCAGGATATACAACTTTTATTTACTTCAAAGCCTAATTCTGTCATTCCGGTGGATATGATTTTACCCTTGAAATTTCTGAACATAATTAATCTTCTCCTAAACCGATTTGGAGATTAAGCTGGAACAAGCCGCTTACCACTTGATCCAACCCCTTGTTGGTAAGTGACTAGACTATTAAATACCACCATTAAATGATATTTTGAGTACTTGAGAGCTGAGGCTGCTAGCTAGGGTTTCAACCCTATTCATTAATTGAAGCTATGAGCCTAGTACTCTAGCATCACCGGGCCAAATGCCTAATGGCACCAGCATTAAATGATCAAAATAGAAACTTTGAAGTGTTCTTTAATTACCTCATATGTAACGAAGGGTTTGTTTTCTTTATACTTGTCCAGAGTTAATTGGTTTATGGTTGCGTCCAAACCTCTTAATCCTTGTGTATATATATGAACTAGAATTGCTAAGCATACCGACACCCAGTCAGTAATTAATTAACAAACAGCATTGCACACATCGTGCCTGCAGTTAATATTATATATAATTGAATATATAAAAAATTAATTAATTGTCGATATACAAAATAAAATAAGCAATGCAGCCAGAAGCAAATTTGGATAGAACCAAGGAAAATTCAAACATACCATTGATATTACCAAGAAAGAGAGATTTGGGTTTAGCTTTTTAAACGCATATATATATATATATATATATATATATATATAGCAAGAGCTATATATATATATAGTTATGTAAATCTTATTGGGATATATATATATATGAGAGAGAGTTATAAAACTAATAAGAGGAGGGAGAAGAAAGAGTGAAGTTGTTACAATGGCTTCCACCAGGATTAGGGTTAGGGCAACTGTAATTCTTATATTGAGAGTTTTAACTAATTTATTTGCAGCTGCATGTATTGTGGTTCTTTTACTTAGCAAGGCCAGAGATGTTGATGGCAGCAAAATTACATTCGAGGATGTTATTGCCTACAGGTAATTAAACTAATTAATTGACTCTTTTTTACAGTAAAAAGTCAAAAGATGAAAATAATTAATTATCGTTAAAATTGATAGTTAGAAATTAATAGTAATAACCATAATAATTTAATGTGCAGGTATATGATGGCCTCTGCAGTTATTGCAGCAGCCTACTGCCTTTTGCAGCTACCTTTTGCTATGTATTATGCTTGCACCGAGAAGAGGCTCATTCGCGGTGATTTCTTGCCTGCTTTTGATTTTTATGCAGACAAGGTATATAGTTGATTTATGTGCATAATATATACATTGATACAACTACTTTTTTAATTATATCTATTTACAATGATAATATAACTTCGGTAAAATGTGTCATATTAGCCCTCGAACTTTATTTTCGGTCAAATAAGTCTCTGAATTTGACAGTTTCGATCAAATCATCCTTTTCTAACCGGAGGAGTTAGAATGTGCAATGCGACAGGGAAATTCCTCATGACAATAGGACCCACTTAACTAGGTTGGATCGTAGTTATGGTATGCTATGTGTAAATTCCATGTGATAGTGACACCCACTTAACTGAGTTTTGGTCGCTGACATGGCATGCCATGCACGTGAAAATTTAACTTGACTATGGGACTCACGTGACATACGACATTATCGACCCTAACATCTCTATTAGTCTCTTGTTAAAAGAGGGGTAATTTGATTGAAACTACCAGATTCGCGGGCTTATTTGGTCGAAAATAAAATTTGAGGACTAACATGACATATTTGACTAAGTTGGAGGGCCAAAAAGTGTAATAAGCCATATAACTTCATGTGTGACCAAAGAAATTATTATTATTATAATAATAACTACCATACAATATAACTAAGGCAAATTATACAATACATCGTCAGTGGAGTTTAGCAGACTACACAAGCGGGTCCTGAAGGGTGACATGTGTCCTCTGGGGACTAGATTGAAATATTTAAAATTTAATTAATTAAAAAAATGGACATATGTTAATTCCACAACTTGCTTGTGGAGTCGAAAATTTACGCCTTCAATGTATCAAATAATTACCCTATAACTAATTACAAACAAACTAACACACTAACATAAAGTGTTTTTTTTTTAATTTTTTTTTAATTTTTAAAAGGCCACACTAACATAAAGTTGTAGGACGCATACATACTTGGACTTGAGTATGAGCCCTCACCTCACAGTTCGGATAGTATATATCTAATTAGATGATCTTAATTCTTAGGTGCACAAATAAATTTTAATCATAAGAAAAATGGATATGTTTTATTTATTTATTTATTTATTTTTTGAAGGTAAGAGTATATACTGGGTAGTGTTTTTTTTTTATTTCATCTTTTTACAAGATAATTTATATTAGTGTGTGGCAAAAAAAAAATTTATAATTAAGTGATCTTACAAAGTTAAATTACTTGATGAGTATAGATATATTTTGCCAAGTTAAGGAGTTTTTTTTTGGCCAAACAAGTTAAGGAGTTTAAGGAGTAAATAATTACTTATTTGCTACAGGGGATCGCCTTTCTTTTGGCCACGGGTTTTGGTGCTGGTGTCTTGACTACCTTAGACTTGAAAGAATTTTTTCGTGAGTTTTTAAATCGCTTTGGGACAGATTTGAAACATACTCATTTCGATAATTTCTTCAACAAAGGATATATTGCGTCGGGTCTTCTGGCAGGAGCCTTCCTTTCTATGGCTCTTCTTTCAATATGTTCGTCTCTCCGAAACAACACAACCACCACCACCAAGAAAGGTTTCTTCTTTCGATGAGATTTGAGAGCAGGCCGGATATTGAGGGGCAATTTGAATAAAAATATTTTTGCATGGTCAATTTTGAAATTTTTAATGCAAATGCACATAAATATATAGGTATACTAAGGTAATTTTTCAAATTTGGGGAGGACTTGGCCCCCAACCCAACAATGTATGCTTACGGTCCGCCCCTATTTGAGAGACATTTCCAACAGTCATCCTTCCTTTTAGATGTTTCATCATAAATAAATTGATTCAATAGTTATATTATATATGAAGGGAAATCGAAAGCAAAAATAAATACACAACCAAAAACAAAATCAGTTTCCAACCAGGATCCTTACGAAGATGAGGCAAGTGGTGATAGAAAGTATATCTTAGGAAGCGAAATCAAAAAACGATTTGGAGTTCGAAACCACTGTAGCGAAATCCTTCTTGGTTCCCGCCTCTAAGGAGTACACACGATCAATAGGCAATCAAGATTGAAGCTTGAGTCTCTTTCGTGTTGTGCTAGCAAAACGTCAGAGAGTTTTCTTTTCAGAAACGGTTGACGGCTTAGAATATGTGTTCAACCTTCTCTCTAGGTAAAATAACACTTATTTATGCCTAGATTAAGATCAATTTGATGGTTCATGATTAAACTCTTTAATCATGATAATTGGGCCACTAATTTGGGCTTAATGGACCAATTATTTAATGGGTCCTTTGGGCATATAACCCAACAATCTCCCACTTGCACTAAGACCAATTATCCAATGTCAACCTTTCTGTGCTTCATTACCCAGTCGATCTAAGTATGCGACCCATTAGCTTCTTATAACGTTAGCAGTGATAATATATCTTAATGCCACAAGCAATGAGCGGTGTCTAGCAACACATCATTGCTACCTAAGTTACAAGAATATCGTGATTCGATATAACCTTATCAGTGATCAATGTTACCGTGTTATTTTAATCCCTTTGTCCTTGATACCTTGATTTAACACAAGTCATGGATTGTGTCATACTTGTATAGTTCAATCTTTATGTTTCTTGATTCCTGAATGGATTAGTTTTAACAATGCAATTGATATCTCATATCAATTCATTTGAGCACGGCCATGCATTTCGAATCCCACTCAATCAAGGGGCCCAAGATATCACTCCTGTTATATAGGAGGGACAAGTACTATCTTGATCATGCACATTCCTCTGCATGATTTGTAGGACACCCAATTATAGCCTTTATGGTTCACCCAGTTACGAGTGACGTTTGACTATATTAAAGCATACGACTTATCATGTAGGAATCTATGATGATCTCAAGTCAAAGGATCACATACACCATTGTCACTTTGAGAATCGCTTATAACATTCATATAACAATCCATGTAGCATTTTCATGTCGGGTTGGTCCAGTACATCTGTTCTCCAACATGTACCCATATGTTGACTTGATATTTCATATCCATGACAACCACTTGTCATTAGTCACTACACATACTAGTCTTAATGTATTATTGTCATCATAATCCTCAATAATACTTGACTAGGGACTTTTAAGAATAATATTATAATTATTCTAAGGACCTTATTATATTTACATACATTACGTAGACTTCATATGAAATATAATAATGGAATTCGCCATAGAATATGTAATGTGAGCATGATAATTGTTTATAAAACATAATCAATTATTAGGTTTCAAGTAATATACCAATGACACCAAGACCAATCACTAATGTAACTAATACCAAGTGAGCCAATATGACGATCATGCTTATTCTACGTTAGAAGCTTCATAGATGGACGGTTTGGAAGCTTGCATCTGTGTAACGTCTCACAGTGAGCTCTTCCTCACCTCCATATATCAAGAATGTATCCTTAGTTCTTCTGAAGTACTTAAACTTAAGAATATTCTTGACAACAATCAATGACTTTCACCTGGGTTAGATTTGTACATGCTCGTCATGCTTAAGGTATACGAAATATCTGGACGAGTACATAACATGGCACACATGATAGATCCAATAGCTAATGCATATGGAATCTGACTCATGCGCTCTCTCTCCTTTTGTGTCACAGGACATTGATCTTTTGAGAGAGTAATGCCATGTGTCATAGGTGTGAACCTTTACTTACTGTCTTGCATGCTAAACCGTTTTAGCAACTTGTCTATGTATGTACTCTGACTTAGGCCAAGTAATCTCCTTGATCTATCTCTATAGATCTTAACACCTAGCACATAGTTTGCTTCACCTAAGTCTTTCATAGAGAAACAATTCCCTAACCAAGTCTTAACAGACTTTAAAGTAGGGATGTCATTCTCAATGAGAAGTATGTCATCTACTTACAATACCAAGAAAATAATTGTGCTCCCACTAACCTTCTTGTAAACACAATGCTCATCTTCGTTTTTAATGAAACCAAACTCTTTGACCGCATCGTTAAAACGAAGATTCCAGCTTCGAGAAGCTTGCTTCAATCCATAAATGGATCTTTGTAGCTTACAAACATTTCTAGCATTTTGTGGAGTGACAAAACCTTCAGGTTGTGTCATGTACACATCCTCATAAAGATTCCCATTAAAGAAGGTGATTTTGACATCCATTTGCCAGATTTCATAATCATAAAATGTAGCTATTGCAAGCAAAATCCGAATAGATTTGAACATCGCAACTGGCGAAAAGGTCTCATCATAGTCAACACCATGAATTTGTCGAAAACCTTTAGCGACCAATCGCCCTTTATAGGTATGTACATTACCATCCATGTCGGTCTTCTTTTTGAAAACCCACTTGCACCCTATGAGCTTTATCCCTTCAGGTGGGTCAACCAAGGTCCATGCCTGGTTGGCATACATGGAATCCATTTCTAATTTCATATCCTCAAGCCATTTCTCAGATTCTGGGCCTGGCACCGCTTCTTTGTAGGTTGTGGGCTAATCTTGATCCATGAGCAAAACATCATCGTGATGAGTTATGCATAAAGCATACCTCGCAGGTAAACGATGCGTTCTTACAGACCTACGCAATAACTGTGTTTCTTGAGCAGTATCTTGTTCCTCAACAACTTGTGGAATCAGCTCCAATTCATATTCCACAACCATTTATGAAGTATGTTCAAGTTCCATTTGAGGTTTAGTGACTTGTTGTTCTCGAATTTCTTTGAGATCTATTTTATTCCCATTAGTTTTTCCAGAGATAAATTCTCTTTCTAGAAAGACACCTGTTCGAGAAACAAACACTTAGTTCTCAGTGGAATTATAGAAATAGTATCCTTTAGTTTGTTTAGGATACCCAACAAACAAACACTTTTCAGATTTGGGTTCAACCTTATCTGATGTTTGGCGTTATACGTAAGCCTCACAACCTGCAAGGCTTTGCTCCAAGTTTTCCAGTATCTTTCAATAGATCAAGAACATATTTTTCTTTGAGAAAGAAAGATGCCTTTCTTAGACCTTGTTCAATCCCCCAAGAAATATTTCAACATAGTCCCAAATCCTGAGTATGAAATCGCCTTTGAAGGAAGGACTTCAGAGCGAGCTGCGCAATACCATTACTATTACTGCCTGCCAGTAAGAACAATATCATCAACATATAGAGAGAAAGAATAAGTGTCTCACCATTTTCAACCTTCACATAAAGAGTTGGCTCGCTTGGATTCCTGTGAAAACCAATTTGCAGAAAATAAGAATTGATTCTGTCATACCAAGTTTGACATATTCGGGTGTTTCCCAGTCCACATTTCATATGGTGTCTTTTGAACCGACTTTGATGGAACACGGTTCAGTGTGAAAGCAGCAATTTGTAATGCATGTCCCCAAAAGGAAACTGGAAGATTTGCATGACTCATCATTGATCGAACCATGTATGATCGAGCCAAAAACAACCCTATTTCTATGGCTATTTTATTATGTTTTTGGATCTATTTATGTTCTAATTTACCTTATTTTGTTAATATTTGTGTTTTGAGTCTTTATGAGATGTGAAATTGGAAATTTGTTAATTTTCCACTACTTTTGGAGCTATTTTGATGACTTTTTACACAGATATGAGCAAAGTAATTTTGAGTATAGATTTGGAGATCCGAAGTTCGTGTTTGAAGACTTATTGAAGATAGTTTGAAGACTTGAAGATCATTGAAGAATTATTTCAAGAAGCAAGAATTGAATATTGGAGCTTTAATTGCGAAGGATTGAAGACAAGTCATCAAGAAGTCCAAAAGCTTTGGAATTTTGGATATTTTATATGGGATAATACTCAGTCCATATAAGCCCACAATTGGAGTTAAAATCTCAATTTGTGCCGCACAAACCCAAGGAAATATCCAATTCCCGCTAAATACCGATACTAGTCCTACTTGGATTAGGATTCAGCGCAGTCTCGGGAAAAAGGCCATAACTTTCTGCTCAGACCTCCATTTTAGGCCTATGAGTAGAAGTTGGAAAGCTAACTCCGAGATCTACAACTTTTTATGGAAAGTCTAAAGCCGAGTTCTGCCGTTTCAAGCCCGAAATTGCTGTCGAAGTTTCTGCACGATTCCAGAAAATTCCAGGATCCGATTTTAACCCCTAATTTCGGTTGGGAAGACTTTTAATCCAACTTGAAGACCAAGTTAGAGGTTGAAACCGACCTAGAGTTTTATCCTAAGTCTAATTGGAGTCTTTAGGTTATTTTCCATTATAAATAGCCACCTTAGGTCTAGGTTTTTAATGTATTCTCTTTTCATAAGAAAATATTGTAGAATTACTTGAAGATTTGGTGGAGAAAGCCTTGGAGCCGTCGCCCCCTCTCCTCTTTTCATCCATAGGTAAGTTTTTCTTCTTTTCTTTGGATGCTCACTCAATTTATGAGTGAGTAATCCTTTTCTTTTCTCCAATGTAGAATTTAATTGATCTCTTGACTTATATCATGGTGAAATTTTGTGCTTATATATGAAAATTGTTTGGGTATTTCTTAAATCTCTTTTTTAATTCTATGTTGCTTGTTTTGATGGATTGGGTCGATACTATCTTGATAAATTGAGTTAACATTAGCTAGATTAAGTCGAGAATTGACGTTCATGCTTAATTATTTGTAGCAATTGGATGAGAATGGACATTCCTTCCAAGAGAAATAAGAATCAATGGGTGAGTACTTGCTTGTTGTGCTTGTTTAAAAATTACTAGTTCTTAATGCTTTATTCTAAGATAATTAATTATTGAAAGAATAAAAGGGATAGATGAACTTTGACCGGTTATCTTATCTAATTAAGGTAATTTAGGATTTATTCCAGCAAGTTATTCAACGTTTTCATAATTTTTAGATATCAATGATCCATGTTATTTTTGTCAAGAGGGATATTAATTCTATGTTGTAGGGTTTTTATTAATTATTTTTCTCAATTTACTTGTTATTTTAAAATTAATTATTCTCTTTAGTTTTCTTGATTGTTTCCTTAGTTAATTTTACTTGTTAGCTTGATTTAAATTGGCTTAATGAGCAAAAAGGCCCATGAACTTACACCGAACCGTCAAATAAGCCCCTAAACTTTTATTTTGGCCAAATAAGCCCCTGAACTCTTAGAAAAGGCCAAATAAGCCCTATTGCCAAGGCTAAATGCTCAAATAAGGACTAAATGTTTCAAGATTTTCTCAAATAGGATCAAAATACACAATTCCAACAATTTAGAATACATACTTAGCAAATTTTTACAAATTAGGGAATCCTTAAATGAAAACTAATGCTTGTCATGCATACACGTTAAATTTGATAGAAAAATGATATTATCATGTTAATTAAAAATCAAACTCTATTAATCAAAATAAATTCATTAAACGTAATACTATATAAAATTATCGTGTGCTTTTCAATTTATATATATCTTACACACTAGTATTAACTTATATTGTATCCAATCTGTAAAAAAATATTAAGTATGTTTTCTAATTTGTTGAAATTGTATATTTTGATCCTTATTTGAGAAAATCTTGAAACATTTAGTCCTTATTTGAGTATTTAGCCTTCGCAACAGGGTTTATTTGGACTTTTTTAAGAGTTCAGGGGCTTATTTGGTCAAAATAAAAGTTTAGGGGCTTATTTGACGGTTCGGTGTAAGTTCATGGGCCTTTTTGCTCATTAAGCCGATTTAAATTCAACCCTACTTTAAAAATTCTCTTTATTTTATTTTGCTTTAAGAAAAAGAATAATAACCTATCTCTCTGTGGGATCGACCCTTACTTGCCCTAGCTATCTGTAATTAGTAATTGTTGGGATTATTTTTATGATTTGCTGACGACCGATCATAAATTTTGGTGCCGTTACCGAGGAGATTGTGAATTCTTTTTCTTTTTTTTTTCTATTAGATTTGCACTTGATCATCTTTGTTTTGTAGGAAAAGTCCAATGGAGCAATCACGCACGTCAAGAGAGCTAAATTTCAACTATGAAGTGCTGCCCCTCTGTATTGATTATCTAGTTATGGATATGTCCTACAAATTGCAGTCAGCAGTGATCCGCATGTTGCCGATTTTTCAAGGAGAATCTCATGAAAATCAATAGGATTTTCATGAAAATCAAGGAGAATCTTATGAAAAGTCCTATGGAGCAATCACGCACGTCAAGAGAGCTAAATTTCAACTGTGAAGTGTTGCCCCTCTGTATTGATTATCCAGTTATGGATATGTCCTAAGCAGTGATCCGCATGTTGCCGATTTTTCAAGGAGAATCTCATGAAAATCCTCATGAGCATCTATAAAGTTTCTTCATCAAGTGCGCTGCAATCACTGGGATGCCCGAAGAACAAGCTAAGCTTCGAACGTTTCCTTTGACATTGGAAGGAAAATCAAAGAGCTGGTTCATAAATCTCCCACCAAAATCCATAACTTCTTGGAAGGAATTGGAGACAGCGTTTCTGAACAAGTACTTTCCAGAGGCAAAGCGTGCTGATGTCAGAAGGAGAATCAACACTTGTCAACAACTACCAAGCGAGAAGTGGTATCAATATTGGGAGAGGTACAACGAGATCTGTGCAAGTTGCCCCTACCACAACATTAGTGAGGCACTCTTGATTCAACACTTCTATAATGGACTCCTCTATGAAGATCGTACCTATGTCGATGCTGCTAGTGGAGGAAGTCTTACACTTAAGACCCCAGAAGAAGCAAGGAAGCTGCTCAACACCATGATTGAGAACATTTATCAGTTCTCCACAAAGGAAGATTTGTCATTAAAGGGATCAGAATCGGATCTAGAGATAAACGAATTTATGAATCGCACTGACAATGCCATATCCTCGTTGACTACTCAATGTGGAAATTTAGCGAAGATGTTAACTGATTTCATGAATATCCAGTTGCAAGCCTCTATCCAGATTCCCTCATATGTACCACAAAGACATATGAATGAATATATAAAAGGGTGTGGAGTCAATGCAATTGAAGAAACTAAACAATTGTATGCACAAAAGATGGAATTGTCTGATGTTCCATCTCCATCTGCGATATCTCACTTCTAGCACATGTTTTCCTTGTTACACTACCACCAGTTGTTGATCCGATGAGCCAACACAAGAAGATGAGGAGATTTCAACCAAGAACAAGGAAGATCAACTTCCTTCTCCACTAAAAGCTGATCAACCTCAATCAGAAGCTGAATGGATGGAAGAGATGCAGGCTAAATATGATCCACCACCATTGCCTGAAAGGTTTGCAAATCAACTCAATTCACTTTGAAAACTAGAGGTAAACATTCCCTTGGTTGCTGAAATTGCAAAGGTACCCGGGTACGCTTCTTTTCTCAAAGAGTTATGCACTACTAAGAGTAAACATTCCCTTGGTTGCTAAAATTGCAAAGGTACCCAAGTACGCTTCTTTTCTCAAAGAATTATGCACTACTAAGAGTAAGTTTTTTGAAAAATTTGCTTGCATGAACGAGAATATATTTGTTGCTTATCAGAGAAAATTGCACCATAAATGCAATGATTTAGGATCTTTTTCTATTCCTTGTAAAATAGGGAAGAATAAGATAGAAAATGCCTCCAATCAATACCATGCCTTATTCTGTTTATTTGCAATTGAAAATAGAACCTCTACTTGAAACTGACATTATTATTCAACTTGCTGATAGAACTAACATTAAAGCTCAAGGGTTAGTTGAGGATGTTTTAGTGCAGATAGGAGATTTTGTTTTTCCTGCAGTTTTCTTTGTTCTGAAGATGAGTGACGATGACCTTCATCTCCCTCATATATCGTTGCTGTAGGAAAACCATTTCTGACAACAGCTAGGATGAAATTTGAAGCACAAGATAAAATACTTAGTATGGAATTTGATGGGAAGCCTATTAAGTTCAATATTTTTAAAGCCATAAGAGCTCCTGCTAAGGTTCATTCCATCTGTGCTATCGACGCAATTGATGTCTGTTCTGAGCAAGTACAATCACTTCATCAAGAAAATGAACTCGAAGTGGTACTTACTAAGAGTTTTTCAACAAAAGACATCGCGGAAGCAGAGATCTTGATGCCAGAAGATGTAGCAGAAACTATCAAGGAATTGGGAAGATGCTACACCATGTCATCTGATTTCAACTTTGAACATGCTACACCGAGTCATCTGTTTTCCACTTTGAAGATGCTACACCGAGTCATCTGAATCCAACTTTGAAGATGCTACACCGAGTCATCTGAATCCAATTTTGAAGATGCTACATCGAGTCATCTGAATCCAACTTTGAAGATGCTACACCGAGCCATCTGAATCCAATGGAAGATGCTACACTGAGTCATCTGATTTCAACTTTTGAAGATGATACACCAAGTCACTTGAAGGTATACCTAAATCACTGAAAACGTCCTTGACTGACCGCACTGGTCCATTTAAAGATAAACTTAATACCACTGGAAACTTTCTTGACTGACCGCACTGGATCACTTGAATATAAACTTAAACTACTACAAACTTTCTTGATTGACCGCACTGGATCACTTGAAGATAAACTTAATACCGCTGGAAACTTTTTTCAACAGACAGACCGTACTGGATCACTTTGAAGATAAACTAAAACCATTGAAAAGTTTCTTGATTGACTGCACTGGATCACTGTGAAATTTGGCTAATGAAAAGATCGCCCCGGATCAACCCGACTAATTCTGAAAACTTCTGATATGACTTGTCTTGACGATGAACCCTGATTTGCTGAAACTTTCCTTGAAATACTTGGTCCTAGATATGTTCTATCCATTTTCTTCACTTAACCCTTTTTCTAAAATGTGACTTATTGAAATCTTTGTTTGTCTCATTCCATATCTTTCTTTTCATGTCTTGCCCCAACTTGCCTTTCTTTGACTACCTTATACCCTTGTGCTTCTTATGGACTGTATCTGTTCCGAACTCTGATTCTGAGTGACTTCTTTTCCAATTACTTCGAATTCCTCTTCCTACTCTTGCAATGAACCTGACTCCTTATCTTGTAAATTCCTGCTATGAATGAGGTGGGAATGTCCTAATGTATGCATGTATGAATGCCCTGAATGCCTAATGATTGAATGTTGAATCAATTAAACAAAGCATTTTAACTTCCCTTGGTTTACCTACTGCTTCTTTGACAAGCTTCCTTCACAAGCCTCTTAGCTGACTTATTTGCCCCAATCTTGGTACCATTTTCCTCGCTAACTTCCTACAACATAATTTTAATTTAGAAGTCAAAGTTCTAGTATGTATTAACCATGTAGTTGAATTCTTCTCTTGATTTAAGATGATTCCGCTAAACATTGCCCCTTTTCCCCTGAAAACTTTTTATGATTTTGCTAAAAATGCCAAATATGTTGCCCCACTAAAGAAACTTTCTCTAAAGATTTGGTGACCACCACTTAGAAAACTTTCCCGTCTGATATCCTTGACTTAACCTTCATCATAAGCTCACAAATAGAATGCAAATCTTTTGCAAAATTCATTTGCAAAACATTCTAAATTTGTTATTAGTCTTAAAATGATTTGTATCAACATTGTGCATTAAAAGAAGTACGATTTGAAAGGATTGAACATCAATTCATTTTGGTCTGTTGGCTTCACTTGTCAAGAGTAATGTGTTTGATGACTTCGTCCACTGTTATCTTCTCGAGGCAATGCTCATAACTACAAGGAATCATGCTTTTCAAACTGCTTTGGAGGGCTCCAAGAATTCCAATTCTTGCTCTAGACTGCCCTTTTTTCGGGTTTTCACCCTAGAGCTTCTTCTTCTTCTTTTTTGATTGATTAATTTTGACTTTTTGATTTTTATTTGATTTTTTTTATGCTCTTATATTTGAAAAACCATTTGAAACCAACTTTCTCTAAAAACCTTTGAGAAAAACCCTTTTTCTTTTGCAAAAGTAATTTTTAGCTTGGGAACAATCCCTTCACCTTCAATATCTTGACCTGATCAAAGATGGACTTTATTAGGCACGTAATGTGGGATTGGGTTAGGGGTGCCAAAGAAAAGGTAAAAGGCTAAAAATGTGTTTGAGGGTGCTCGATCTAAGGATCACTTCTCTTGTTTGCATGAAAAATTCTTTTAACTTTGATCGATGCCCTTTCCATTCGAACACTGTTCTTTGTAAGCTTCCAATCTTAAACTTGTTCATTTAACTTCTTCTTTATTCTATCTTTTCTCACATCCTCTTTTCCACTTTGAGCTGCCTTTTACGGGTTTTCAACTTAAGTTTTCTCCTTTTCCAACCTCCACTTGAGCCGCCCCTCTCGGGTTTTCAAATCAAGTGACCCCCAATGGATCCAAGCCGCCCTTTGCAGGTTTTCAACTTGGACCTCTCCTTATATTTTGTTCTCTTTTTCCAATCTCTTTCTTTTTTAGGCTGAGTTTCTTTTCTTTCTTTTATTCTTTTTCTTTTTTTTTCTTTTCTTTGAATTGAATGCGAAGGATGTCCTGTAATTTCTGATTTTCCTTTGACATCAATAACACTATGAATTCCCTTGCTTGCTTGACCAACCGCTTATACTTTTGGGACTCTACTTGATCATTTTTGTTTTTCCTTTTAAAAAATGAAGCTTATGGTTGACTGCTGCTTCTCTTACTTTTATTTCTTTTTGGCATATGGTATTATTGAAATGGAGTCTTTAGTGATCTCAAATAGCATTTTACCATTGCATGTACCGCATTTTCTCCATTGATTCTACTGTCTTTTTCTAACAAATTCTTATGCTTCTTACTTTCTTTTATTCACATTATCCTTATTGACATTCTTGGACATCTTTTTCCAATCCATCACACTTTTCTTCTTTCCCTTTATTCACACAATCCCAATTAGTGTGCTTGGGTATCATTTCTAATTTGCAATAAGCTTTGCTTCTTCTTTACCTCCAGTGTGGAGGGTGATCCTTGATCAGGGTTGATTCGAAAGAAAATCCCTAAGGCTCAAAGGGGACAACAATGGATAATTTTTCTGCAAGCGAAGGAATAAGAAAGAAGGTCATTTATCATTTCAGATCTGGATATTTTGATGAAAGACGACCCTTAAAAACTCAAAAACTTTTTTGAAAACTCATTTTTGAAAACTTTTTCTTGAAAACAATTTTTTTGAAAAATATCTCTTGTTTTAACTGTCCTAAAAATCTTTGCATGCATATGATGTTGCTATTCTTTTATTCTATTTTTGCGACCTCTTTCTTTTTAGGCCCATCTTTTTTTCTTTTTCTTGGGAATTTGATGATTGATGTTTTCTGCCTCCATTCTATTAAATGACCTCTTTATTGATGAGCATGCAGAATATTGCCCCTACTGCTAATTACAAGAAGGGTAAAGATGCTTTGACGAGTGAAGTGATTTGAAAGGTGCATTAATGGTGAGCTTATTTGATTTTTGAACCAATTTGTCTTCCAAGGCCTGAAAATGATTTGAACTTGGCCTTTTGAAAGTAATTTGCCCCAAAGAATGGAAGAATCTCAATATGTTTCAAATTTGAATTGGGTCCAAGAAAAAGAATGGGCTCTTTTAGGAACAATGAAATTTGGGATTCTGAGCAGTGTTGACACAAATCGAGTAATCATGTTATCATCTTTTAAGAAAACGTTCTAGTTTTGATCTTATCTTATTTTTTGTGCAAAACACAATTGTTTATTCAAAAATCTTGTTTTGCTCATTCAAAACTTTTATTAATCGAACATTCCTTTGCTCATTGCCCAAGTGAAAATTATAGAGTGCCTTGGGAATTGTTTCTTAGTGGTGATCACCCAATTCAGCAAACATTTGTAGTCAAAAGTGCAACAAATTTAACAATTATAAATATAAATAACAAAAGCTATGCAGATGTTATGCATGTACGAAAAGAGTTTAACTGTCTTAGAAATTCCCTTCTTATGGCAAGCTTCCGTTCCCCATTGTCACTAATTTGGCCTGTCAATTTTTCTCATGAGATCCATAGTTCTATGCTGAATGGCCGCTTGTTTGAGCGAGAGCGACTTTACTGGCAAGTCCTGACTTTGGACAATGTATTTGAGAAGAGAATTTCACCGACCCCACTCGCTGAGTAAGCCTCAATTATGCACTCGATGCTTCCAAAAATGCTTCCCCTGATGATATTGGACATCAACAAGGAAAACAAGTAATATGCACAAGTGATATGAATGAACTGTCTATATGTATGTATGAAATGTGTCTATGAACATATATACAAGTGATAACATGATGGATGCATGAGCATAAATATACTAATGAAGGGATAATGCATGATCGATGCATGAACATGTATATAAAGAGATGGACAATGCATGATGAATGCATCATATATACAAGTGACTAACTAATGCATGTATGAGCATATGTACAAATGGAATGCTCGACAATCTTGATAATTCTTGAAAATGTGCCTGGAAATGCAAAATGCAAGTCTCCTATGCATGGAATTAATGCATGGCATGGCATAATGTGTTGATGAACAAATGTATGAGCATGTTTATGAAGATATGGAATGCTTAGATGTACAATGCCACCTGCAAAACATAATGGTTATACAAATGAATCTGCAAAGAGTAAACAACAAAGAATCAAAAAGTGATTAGTAATAGGAACATAAACAAATAATTGAAAATTAGAGAGAAATCGTGCCCCTTCTATCATTGATCAAAACATCTTCCTTGAAAAACTTTTGGACTATAAGTCCGTTTGGAGCAGGTCAGTCCGCCTATTGTGAACAATGAAATTGCCCACTCTACGATCTGATTTTGGAAAAACGAGATAGTAAAGATAAGAAATGTTCCTTTTTGTGTACTAAGGTTTATCCTCACGGGATTGGCTCTACTTAAGCTGGACATCTCTCACGGGATCTATATGCTGGGTGAGGCTTCACACAGGATCTAAAGGTTCCCAAACTGTCCTTACTGATGCCTGTTCCAGGCTAGTAAGGCCTCCAATCCTCACCCACTATGGGTTCATTGGAAAGGATTCAGTCTAAGTGGAGGTGTTTACTACAAACTCGCACGGTGACTATCGTCACACGAGGGCTAGCTACTTTGCCTCCTCCTAAATGGGTATGAGCTCCGGTGTAAGCTCATGTTATGCAAATGCAAGTTTATTAGTGCACGTGTGCAGGAACATACAAACCTTTATCAACAATCCCTAACCCAAATTACTAAACTACCCCCGAGAAGAGAAACAATGCATGGTAAGTTAGGCAGAGTATATACAAGAATATGAAAGCATATAAGCATAAATAGATAGACAAAGATAAACAGGCATGAATAAACAAGAAAATGCAAAGCAAACAACCAAATTTAGAAACCCTAATCAACTCTAAACTAGCATTCAGTTTGACTCTCTAACCAGTCCCCAGCGGAGTCGCCAAGCTGTCGCAACGTGCGGGTCCGGGGGGTACCGAACCCTACCGTTGAACGACTTAAGAACTAAAACTATATAGTCGCCACTAATCTTTTTTAACCTAGGTGTAATTAGCCACCTATCAGACTATTAAGTCTAATGTCAACCTAAGCTTGACGAAGGTAACACTAAACCTAATAAACGATCTTCTAACCAGAGTCCTAAAGATTTGGGAGTCGGGTACGCGTGGGGAAGGATTAGCACCCCCACGACGCCTGTCAAAAGACGACACTGACTGGTCTAGACTTAACTGTGGGTTTCTATTATTGGTTGTCTCTATTCTTAAGTATTTCCATGCCATTGAACTCTTTTATTAATCCTCAAAATCAAGCAAGAAAACAAGCAAAAATGTGTTTTTTGGATTTTGAAATAGGAATGTCGGGAACTTTCCTGTTTTCTATTTTGTTCTCTTTTTGGGCTCCTCATGAGAGGATTTTCTTTAAAACTTACCGTTAAAACGACTCAATTTTTAAAAAAGCTTTTTGCTGGGAACTTTCCCAAAAACTTAAAACTAAAACCGATGGGAACTTTCCTTAACTGAAAATGAAAGGTGAGACTGATGAGAACATTCCCTTTTTGAAAACTTTGAGAAAAAGACTCTCTTTTGATTAATTAATTTTTATCTTTCGAAAAAGCAAAGAGAACAAATGCAAATAAAAACTCTTTTTAATTTTCGAAAAAAATATTTTATTCTTTCTTTTTTGGTTTTTTCTTTAACAACGAATTCCCCTTTTTAACTGACTCAATTGCATTGCCTTAAATTAAGCCTTTTGTTTACTGATTACTATCTTTCCTTGATTCTTAACTGACTTCTGGATTGAGCTATTTAATTATTTACTTAATTACACCGAATTAAGCTAATTACTGATTTACTTAATTACACCGAATTAAGTTGACTACTGATTTACTTAATTACACCGAATTAAGTTTATTACCAAATTACTTAATTTACCAGTTTACTTAATAGCACCGAACTAAGTTAATTACCAAATTACTTAATTTAATTACCAATTTACTTAATTGCACCGAATTAAGTTAATTACCAAATTACTTAATTACACCGAATTAAATTGATTACCAAATTACTTAATTACACCGAATTAAGTTGATTACCAATTTGCTCTTCCTTACTTCCTAAATCTTGACATCGATCTTTCTGTTTTTGGATTTTTATCTTTAAAGACTTAAAAAGAAAAACCATTTTCAAATACAAACCCCTTTTTTCTTAAAGAAACTAACTTTATTAATTCCTATGCAATTTCCATTTTTTTGGATTTTTCCTTAACAATTAATTAGAAATTACTAAGTCTGACCCTAGATGCATGAGTGCACATGATGCATGATTTCCGGTTAAAAATGTTTGCCGTGTGATTATACGAGAAACACTATTTGGACACCTTCTACTTGAACTGGTAAGATCCCCATTTAGATATTTCAAGCCTAGGAAAATCGAATTGAGACTGACAAAGATTGTCAAAGTCCCAATTAATTGTTCCATCATCGGGTCCAATTCATTATTTTCAAATGACAATGCATTTAATCAACAACATAATGGAAACTTAAACATGAATGCACATGTTCACTTTGACATTTTTCTTGAATTTTATTAATCCATGGACAATTAAACTAAACTAAAATATGAAATTAAACTAGCTCTAAAATTTCATTTTCACCAGTTTATTCAAAATTAAGCTAAATTACTTAAACTAAATAATGAGACTAAAGTTTAAATTAAACTAATGTGAACTAAACTAAGCCCAAAGGCAAAAATTAAGAAAACCCAAGTGCATACCAAAATTAGAAGCCCAAATGCCTAAAAAAAAAATTTAAAAGCCCAAGTCAGAAAAGTCACCAAATTGGAGTGGGCCTGCAAGGGTCGGGTTAAGGTCTCGGATCGGGTCTAGTGGGTTGATATCTGGGTCGGGTCTTCTGACTCAAGCCCTAGGCGCACCGTTTTAACCCTTTATTTTTGCTTCCTTCTTCTTTTTTCCTTCTTCCTTTCTCCTTCCTTTCCTTTCCTAACCAAAACCCTAACCTTCCCTTAACCAGCGCTGATCGGTCGTCAGCAATCATAAAAATAATCCCAACAATTACTAACTATAAATAGCTAGGGCAAGTAGGGGTCGATCCCACAGAGAGATAAGTTATTATTCTTTTTCTTATTAAAAACAAAATAAATAAAGAGAATTTTGCAAGTAGAATTGATTTAAATCTAACAAACAAGTAAAATTAACTAAGAAAGCAGTCAAGAAAATTAAAGAAAACAATTAATTAAAAAGCAGTGAATAAATTTGAGAAAACAATTAAAGAAAACCCTCCAACATATAATTAATCTCCCTCTTGACATAAATAACATGGATCATTGACATCTAAAGATTATGAAAACGTTGAATAGCTTGCTTGGAATTTAATCCTAAATTACCTAAATTAGATAAGATTTCCCTTCTAGGCTTAAATTATCCCTATCATTCTTTTAGCAATTAATTTCCCTTCCGGGCTTAAGAACCACTAAAGAACAAAGCATTAAGAACTAGTAATTTATAAACAAGCACAACAAACAATTACTTGCCAATTGATTCTTATCTCTCTTGGAAGGAATTTCCATTCTCCTCCAATTGCTACAAACGATTAAATCCGAATTCCCGTCCTAGATTTAATCTAGCTAATGTTAACTTAATTTATCAAGATAGTGTCGATTCCAATCAATCAAAACAAGCAACATAGAATTAAAACAGAGATTTAAGAAATACCCAAAACAATTTTCATATAAAAGCACAAAATCTCACCATGATAATAGTCAAGAGATCAATTAAATTCTACATTGGAGAAAAGAAAAGGATTACTCACTCATGAATTGAGTGAGCATCCACAAATAAGAAGAAGAAAACCTATTTATGGAAGAAGAAGAAAAGAGGGGGCGGCGGCTCCTAGGGTTTCTCCTCCAAATCTTTAAGCAAATCTACTATATATTTTTCTAAAGAGAGAATATATAAAAACCTAGACCTAAGGTGGCTATTTATAGGAGAAAAATAACCTAAAGACTCCTATTAGACTTAGGATAGGACTCTAGGACGTTCTAGGGGCTGACTTGGTCTCCAAGTTGGCTTAAAAGTCTTCCTAAGGTTAAAATCCAAGTGAAAGTAGGATCTTGAAATTTCCAGAAATCGCATAGCAACTTCGACATTAGTTTTAGGCTTGAAAAAGGCAGAACTGGGCTTTGAACTTCAAAGGAAAGTTGTAGATCTCGGAGTTAGCTTTCCAACGGCTACTCACGGGCCTAAAACGGACGTCTGAGCAGAAAGTTATGGCCTTTTTACCGAGACTGCGCTGAATCCGGGATTAAATCGCAAATCTGCGGGAAATTACGGGATTTGGATATTCTTTTGAATATTAAGCCCACAAATTGGGATTTTAACTCCAATTATAGGTTTATATGGGCTGAGTATAATCCCATATAAAATATCCAAAAATCCTTAACTTCCGGGCTTCGTCTGGGCTTGTCTTCAATCCTTTGCAAATTAAGCTCCAATCTTCAATTCTTGCTTCTTGAAATAATTCTTCAATGGTCTTCAATTCTTCAAATTATCTTCAAGAAATCTTCAAAACACGAACTTCGAATCTCCAAATCTATACTTAAAATTACTTTGCTCATATCTGTGTAAAAAATCATCAAAATAGTTCCAAAGGTAGTGAAAATTAACAAATTTCCAATTTCTCATCTCTTAAATACTCAAAACACAAATATCACCAAAATAAAGCAAATTAGAGCATAAATGGACCCAAAAACATAGTAAAATAACCATAAAAATAGGGTTGTTTTTGGCTCGATCAGTACCATGGAGGGCCAGCCCTAATGCAACGATTGGATACAATGGATACTAAATTTGATGCTTTGGCCAATGATGTCCAACAAATTAAGGATGGCCAAAATCAACAAGTTCCACCTCCTCAACAAAGAGTCAATGTCGCAAACAATGAATGATTTCAACTTCGACAATCGAGGCAA
Source organism: Corchorus capsularis (assembly GCA_001974805.1). Taxonomy (NCBI): domain Eukaryota; kingdom Viridiplantae; phylum Streptophyta; class Magnoliopsida; order Malvales; family Malvaceae; genus Corchorus; species Corchorus capsularis. The sequence continues at coordinate 26,017 of AWWV01012967.1, forward strand.
ATTGCTAGAGTGGATCCAATGGAGAGATTGAGGCAACAAGAGCTTGGAGGTCAAGTGATCGTGTCGTCAATGACCATAAAAATAATCCCCACAATAAACTAACTATAATAGCTAGGGCAAGTAGGGGTCAAATCCCACAGAGAAGGGTTATGTGATGAACGATAGAGAATAAAGAAAAATCTTTTCCAAAAATCAAGTAAAAAACAGGGGATTTAAAGAAATTAATTATAAAGAAAACAATTAAACTAAAAATCAAAGCAAAGCAAATTAAATCTAGATCTAAATCTAAAGAAAATTAATAAAGCAAACAATAATTATAAAGCATACTTCTTCTCCGATGGTATGATTCAATCAAATTAACTATGGATCATCGACTTAAAAGGTGAATTAAGCATCTTATTCTTGACTGAACACTGATATAGGTTTCCCAACATGTATTTTAGATAAGAGGCCGATTAAAGCTGCAGTTATCCCTTTTATTCCTTCAACGATCGATTACTTTCTTAGGGCTTAAAGATCACTTAAGAACAAAGCATTAAGATTGATTAATTTTACACACATGCCTACAAAGAAGAACCATACGAAGAGAAATTTCTCGCCCTCCGATAGACAAATACCCATTAAGCAGCGATTAAACAAACCTAATTTGCTACACACAATCAAACTTGAGTGATTAATTCTAAGCTTGATCTAGCCATAGATCTTCCTCTTACATCGTTAGTGGCAACATAACTCAAATAAGATTCAGAATCATAAAATTAAAAAAGGGTTTTGACTACTATCATCAAGAACTTAACACAAAATTATAAGTATAAAAATCTCACCATAATCAATTGATTGAATTCACCAAAGGGTCAGAAGTATTAAGGATTTAGCTACTCATGGACTTAGGAAAATCCATGAAAGGCATAAGAATACTTACAGGACTAAGGAGGAACGATTTCTCCTTCTTGAATACCTAGGGACGTCGCACCCCTCTATGGCTAGAGAGGGTGTCGACTTCCCCTTCTAAAACTAGAGAAAACCTAAAACTAAAGAAAGGTAGAAAAAGAGAATTATCTAAAATTTGTGAGGTGTAAAGTTGTGTGATTTGTGATACAGGAGGTGGCTATTTATAGTGGAGGATAAGGGTAAGACAGTTTAGGGGCTAACTTAGACTCCAAGTTGGATTAGGTGTCATCCTAGAGTAGAATCCAAGTCAAAAGAGGATTCTGGAATTTTCTGGATTTCTGCAGAAACTTCGACTTGATATTCAGGCTTGAAGATGGAAGATCTCGGCTTTGCACTTCAAAAGAAAGTTGTAGATCTCGGAGTTAGCTTTCCAACGGCTACTCATGGGCTTAAAACAGACATCTGAGCAGAAAGTTATGGCCTTTCTACGAAGACTGCGCTGAAACCGGGCTTATATCTCAAATCTGCGGGATTATTGCGGGATTTGGATATTCTTTTGGATATTAGGCCTACAAATTGAGATTTTAACTCCAATTATAGGTTTATATGGGCTAAGTATATTCCCATATAAATAATCAAAAAATCCTTAACTTCAAGGCTTCTTCTGGACTTGGCTTCAATCCTTTGCAAATAAGCTCCAAATCTTCAATTTTTACTTCTTGAATTAATTCTTCAATTGTCTTCAAATCTTCAAAATATCTTCAATCACGAACTTCGCATCTTCAAATCTTCATTCCAAATGGCTAAATCCATAGTTGAGTAAAAAGTCTCCAAAATAGCTCCAAAAAGAGTGAAAAACAATAAGTTTTCACTTTTATTGTCGTCAGGACCTAAAAACACAAATACTAGCAAAATAGGGTAAAAACATATATAAAAATAGCAAAAAGTATATAAAAATAGCTATAAAAACATGCATAATTTGAGCTCGATCATCAAGCTTATAATGAGAATTTGTGGCCTAGGAGGGGAATTGAAAGAGAGGAGCATAAAGACAACATCAAGTACAAAATCCCTAAATTCAATGGGAGAGGGACACCATCGGATTACTTGGAGTGGGAGTCAAAATTGGACATGTACTTTGACTATCACCCCCATGCCGAATCCAAGAAGGTTCAAATTGCTACCCTTGAGTTTTCGGAGAATGCCTTGAATTGGTGGAATCAATTGGTGCAATCAAGGAGAAGGAATTTGGAAACTCCTATTGGAACTTGGTTGGAATTAAAAAGCCTTATGAGGAAGAGATTTGTTCCAAGCTACTATATCAACTCTCTTTATCAAAGCTTGCAATATTTGAGGCAAGGAATAAGGAGTGTTGATGAGTACTATTCCGAGATGATGTTATTGATGTCTAGGGCCGAGGTTGATGAAGCTCCACAAGCCACAATGGCTAGGTTTATGGCGGGTTTAAATAGAGATATTCATGATATAGTGGAGATGCAACAACACTATGATGTTGAAGAATTGCTTCAACATGCTTTGAAGGCCGAGAGCCAAGTCAAAAGGAATGGCGCTAAGAAGAGCTTTGCATCATCATCAAGCTCATGGAAAACTCCAATGGGGCTGCATTGAACTATCCAACCCATGACAAAGAGTTGTATGCTCTTGTGAGGGCGTTGCAAACTTGGCAACACTACCTATGGCCTAAGGAATTCGTGATTCATACGGATCATGAGAGCTTGAAGTATTTAAGAGGCCAACAAAAGTTGAACAAGAGACATTCTAAGTGGAGCGAGTTCATTGAAAGTTTTCCTTATGTTGTGCGATATAAACAAGGTAAGGAGAATGTTGTAACCGATGCTTTATCAAGGAGGTATGTCTTACTTTCCATGCTTGATTCTAAGTTTCTTGGATTTGAGTATATTAAGGAATTATATGCTAGTGATGTTTATTTTGGTGAAATCTTTAAAGCATGTGAAAATTCTGGATTTGGAAAGTATTATAAGCATGATGGGTTTTTGTTTAAGGAATCTAGATTGTGTGTGCCTTCTTGTTCTTTGCACATCTTGCTCATGAGGGAATCGCATGAAGGGAGTTTAATGGGTCACTTTGGAGTTGATAGAACATATGACATATTGCATGAACACTTCTTTTGGCCTAAGATGCGACATGATGTAGGAAAGTATGTTGCTAGTTGCATTGTTTGTTTAGAAGCTAAATCAACATCTAAGCCTCATGGATTGTATACTCCTTTGCCTATTCCTCATGAACCATGGACTCATATTAGTATGGACTTTGTGTTAGGATTACCTCGTTCTAGGAGAGGTAAAGATTCTATCTTTGTGGTTGTTGATAGGTTTTCTAAGATGGCATACTTCATTGCATGCACTAAAACGGATGATGCCATTAATGTAGCTAATTTGTTCTTTAAGGAGATTGTTAGACTACATGGAATGCCTAGGACTATTGTAAGTGATAGAGATGCTAACTTCTTAAGTCACTTTTGGAGAACTTTATGGGCTAAGTTGGGTACTAAGTTGTTATTTTCAACTACTTGTCATCCTCAAACCGATGGTCAAATGGAAGTAGTTAGTAGGACTTTGTCTGTCTACCTTACTTAGGACTTTAATTAAAAAGAATTTAAGAACTTGGGAGGATTGTCTACCTCATGTTGAATTTGCATACAATAGAAGCATGCATAGCACTACTGGACATTCACCATTTGAAACTGTGTATGGCTTTAATCCTTTAACCCCATTGGATTTGTTGAGTTTACCTTTGAGTGTGCAAGTCCACATGGATGGACAAAGAAAGGCCGATTATGTTAGGGAACTTCATGCTAGGGTTCGAGCTCAAATTGAGAAGAAAACACAACATTACATGAAGAATGCTAACAAAGGGCGCAAAGAGATCATCTTTGAACCTGGAGATTGGGTTTGGTTGCATCTAAGGAAGGAAAGGTTCCTTGAAAAGAGAAAGTCTAAGCTCTTACCTCGTGGAGATGGTCCATTCCAAGTCTTGGAGAGGATCAACAACAATGCCTAAAAGCTAGATCTTCCAAGTGAATATGGCAATGTAAGTACTACTTTTAATGTTTCAGACTTATCCTTATTTGATAGTGATGCAGATTTGAGGACAAATCCTTTTCAAGGGAGAGGTGATGATGCGCCAAGGGCTTATCATGGCTTAGAATAGCACAATGGAGCCAATGGAGATCATGCTTCGGATAAACATGGAGTTGTCTCAGAGTCTTTGGAAGCTGCTACGGTTGATCTCGGATTGAAGGAAAGCTTGTAGGAGCATGGAGATGCCACCATCGCACATGGCCAAGCACTTGACCGGCCACACCGGCAACATGACCCAGCCATGCCGATCGCACATGCCCGGCCACACCGGCCACATGACCCGACCATGCCCATGCACAACCGGCCATGTGATCCTTTAGCCATTCCATCCGGGCCAATGACAAGGGCACAGGCTAAAAGGTTTAAGGATGCTTTAGTGGGCTTTGTAAGATCTCATCTTGAAGAATTGAAGACCACTAAAGATCCATTGGACCATTTTGAAGACCACACACCAAGGAATATTCCATGCGATTCCATGGTGTGCACCATGATTTCCATCGATGGTCCTTAAGGTTTTAGCATTGTGTTGTTCGGCCTATTGGGCCTTTATTCTATCTTAGATTAGTTATTTATTTAGTCTAGAAGACATTGGGTTGGGCCTTGTTTGACTAAGTCCAATCCTTGCTTAATTAAGTTATGTATTTACTTCCCCTAGTAGGACAAGGAATACACAATTTCCTTGATCCTTCCTTTATGTAATGTTTTTCCTTTTAGCTTTAGGAGAAGGGTTATGCATCCCCTACTACTACATAAAGGGACCATATCCCTCTTGTAAACATAAGTTGAGTTGATTAATAAAGTTGAGGATTATTTTCCCAAATTGATTATCTTGGCTTCATTGTTCTAGTTTGAGCAAACTTAGGGTTCTTCAATCTTGTAGAGTCCTAGCAAACAATTAGGTTGTGATTGCTTAATTGTTTGTGAATCTTGTGATCTTAGGTGTTGAATTGCAGGTCTAATTGAATACTTAGGGCCGACGAACGAAGAGAGCTTGCTTTGTGAAGGTTATCGACATACTTGTCTAGAAGTTGAAGAAGTTCAAGTAGATTCTTGACGGGTCTCAAGGATAGATTTGAATCTTATACAACTAGATTCGTATCAATAAGGGCTACGACAGCCATGATCCACAGCGGTGCCCAAGATCTTGGATGAGGCACCTAAAGCCTATTTCTCAGCAAAATCACTCTATCATTCCTCTAGTCAACTACAAGTCAAAAGAATGATGGATACTCTTCTGCAAAACAACAAAGAAGAGTGCTCGATTTCAACACACTTGTTGCAAGAGAATCTCACTTGGCATCTATCACATCCAAGTTTCAAAAGCTCTAAGGGAAAAGATGTCACATCTCCCAACTAAGAAGCTGAGTCACATGATGGAAGCTATCATCAAACTCCATTTAATCCAAACCAAGTCCTGCTGAAGTACGAAGCACCCACTACAGAGAAGAAGATTTACTGCAGGACGAGAAAGATGAAGTTCAATCCTCCGAAAGTCAAAGTTCACATGCCATATGGCAGCTCTCATCACAATCAACAAAATGATGGTTCACACATCATTGAGCCAGATATAGAAGCTTTCTATTGCGCCAAAACTCTTTGCAATTGAATGAAAACAAAATTTCCTTATCACATCTTGCCGCAACTCAAGTACCATCCTGCCGCATAAAAGGCAGTCAAGCACCATCTCGCTACGTGAAAAGCATCCTGCCATGCTATTCCAGCTCACAAGTAGCAATCAAAGCATATACATACGTTTGCTTTTAAGACCAGCTCTTATGGTCTCCCTGCAACAACAAGTTTCACTATTCCACCTTCAGTCTATAGCGAGAATGCTGATCTCCTCACGGCAAGAAAGCAAAGTCTTACATTATGAAAAGATACAAGTCCAGCGGTACTCTTTCTCAAATGAGTCTCATTCTTCTTCATCGACAAACAGACATTTTCAAAGTTTTCTATCTGGAGAATTCAATACTTGGAAACTCGCATCCAACATGGTTCCTACCATGCAACATAATCATTCTTGAATAAATCCTCAAGCTTGCCAACAGCGATGGGAAACAAAAATTTGCCATGATTTCACCTCATTTTCCTTGATCCGTCCACGACATGCAAAGTCACATAAAGAGGTGTTTCAATCAAGATTCCATTGAGCAGCAAAACCCATGGCAAGAACAAAAAATCCAAACTACTTAACCCTGCAGCAATGCTAGGGATACCTGATACTTATCCCTACGATGGTCCTAACTCTGCAACAGCAAAGCTTACTTATGCATTTCTGAAGATTAAAGCTACTTCCAGATTGTCGCCACGTCCGGGTCCGGGACCATTACCCTACCACTGAACGACTTTAAGAGGGGAGATACTACTATTGAAATCCTATGGGAGTCGCCACTAATCTTTTTTAACCTAGGTGTGATTAGCCATCTATCAGATTATGAAGCCTAATGTTAACCTAAGCTTGGCGAAGGTAACACTAAACCTAATAAATGGTCTTCTAACCAGAGTCTTAAAGGTTCGGGCGTCGGGTACGCGTGGGGAAGGATTAGCACCCCCACGACGCCCGTCAAAAAGACGGCACTGACTAGTCTAGAATTAACTGTGGGTTTCTATTATTGGTTGTCCCTATTCTTAAGTATCTTCATGCCATTGAACTCTTTTATTAATTTTTGAAATTAAGCAAATAAACAAGCAAAAATAGGTTTTGGATTTTGAAATAGGAATGTTGGGGACTTCCCCATTTATTATTTGTTCTCTTTTTGGGCTCCTCATGATGGGGATTTTCTTTAAAACTTACCGTTAAAACGACTCTATTTGAAAAATGATGTTTGAATGTTTTGAAAAGACTTAAATTGAACACTTTGAAAACTTGATGGGAACTTTCCCAATTTGAAAAGACCTAAATAGAATACTTTGAAAACTTGTAATGAAATTCTTTTTTTTTATTTTTGATTTTTGACTTTTTTCTTGGATTTTTTACTTTGAAAACCTTTTATTTCTTAATTTTGAAAGCTTCAATTTTTTTCATTTTGATTTTTCTTTGGAAAACTAAAAATAAACAATTCTCAAGCACAAACTATTTTTTTTTGAAAAAATAGTTTTATTCTTTTTCAATTTCAATTTTATTTTTTCTTGTCAATTGATTGAAATTACTAAGTCTAAACCCTAGACGCATGAGTGCACATGATGCATGCTTTCCGGTTAAAGATTAATAACCCATCAATTATACGAGGAACACCTTTGGCCGCCTCCCAATAAATGGTAAACGACCTCAGGAAATTTCCAAGCCTCCGGGAGAAGGCGAGCAAACTCAGACACGCATGAATGAGCCGCCCACCTTTCCCTTCACGGGAGTCATTTTAATTTTAGTCTCATGATCATAGTACCAACAATATAGGTATGGAATTTAAATATGGATGCATATTTAGCTATTCCAAAAACCTAAATCTTAATTCGTTTAATTAAACCTATATTGTATTTGAACAACCAAGCCCAAATACTACTCAAGTACAATGCCCAAATATAATGGAAGTCCAAACATATTAAGAAAACCCAATTACACATGGAATGGGCCTGTCGACAAAAGAAACGAAGACCCATAAAAAAAAAATGAGGCAAAACCCAAATAAATAAACAAATTGACAAAGTCCAAGTAGAAACTAAGCCCAACAAAAAATTTGCTAAGCCCAACTAAACTAATTAAAGGCCCGACAGAAAATCAAATCCTAGTCCAAGTAACAACTCAAACCCAAATGCAAATAAAGGTTTAAAGCCCAAACTAAAACCCAACTACCCAAAATTTTTTAATCTCCTAAAGGTCTAAACGTGATAAACATATGAAAAGAGTCTAAAATTTGATTTAAAATTATCCTAATTCAACTTGATTTTCTGAGTCACTTACCTAACGCTTTCCAAATGTTTCATTATTCAAAGTCCTAATTATTTTTTCTTTGCATCTTGTCTGGTTGTGCTTGCTGCTGTTAATCCCACTACCTTGTCTGCTGAAATGCTTCATTCTCTCTGCCTTGCAAGCTGAGGTGGTGGGGGGTCAATCTCAATTTAATTTTCATCTTTCTGCTGATAATGTCACTAATCTCTCTGTATTTTGCTTTACGGGTCACTTAACAATCTAAGCATACCAACAGTGGACTTAAATGTAGCGGGCCAACTCCATTCTTGTAATATAGTGCATTGGGCCGAATCATTTCTTGCTTGTAACTTGTAAAAGTGACCATAATGAATTTGCACCTTTTTTTTTCATTTTCCGTTGAAATGACCCAAGTGTTGAATTGCCCACATGTTTTTAATTTAATGAGGACAAAGCCCAATGCAAGCCCAAAGCTGGACTTATCCAAAAAAAAGTCCAAATTCCAAGGTCCAAGCCCTTAAGCAAATAATCAACAAGAAATGATCGGACCAATTGGACCATGAATCCAAATGCAACAGGTGAAATCGTCTCAAGCTAATTGGTCGGAAATGGAAGAGAAAATAGCATTATAACATAAATGGACGCTAAAATGTAAAATTGCAATGCAAAAAATGCAATAAATTAAATAGTATATATATTTATATATATTTGGTTTTTTGAATGCAAATGATGACTAATGCAATACAAGTCCTAATATGTATATAAATTGCTAAAGTAGATTAGAAAATGACTTAAATGGCCTAAATTACTCTAAATGCAAATATAAAAACAAATAAATTAAAGGATATGAGGCCAAAATTTGGTGTCTACACAGATTCAACACTTGGGGACTCCAACAACCCCTTCATCATTCAACAATTGGGTGCTCCGGCAACTCATTATTCATTCACTACTTGGGGGCTTCAATAACGAAAGTTTCATAAATCAAAGAAGCCCAATCACAGCTGCAATTTTTCTAGGTGGTCTAAAACTGCAACAATCTGTAATTACTCCAGTCACAATCTTGAAGATCATCCGCCAAGCTAAGAAATGATCCTTCAACATCTCCGCCACATAACCCACTATTTGGGTAACAGATTTTATCTTTTCCAAGTGATTACAACGAGATTCAACATCAAGTTCCACTTCTCTTGCAGGAAGAATTCCAGCATCAGAATTCCTACAATGACAAATCAGTCAATTTATACATGGCTATCTTCTCATTACTCCACGACCATGGCGTGGCAACCACATTCACCACAACCCCATCCCATGGTCTTCTTCTTCTTCATTGCGATTGTAGCCGAGGCAGTTCCCACATTTGGCAGCCTTTCGCACAATCCTTACATGATCATCACCTTCATTGCAATTGTAGCCGAGGCAGTTCCCACATTTGGCAGTCCTTCGCACAATCCTTCCATGATAATCTTCCATATTGCGGTTGTAGCCGAGGCAATTCCCACATTTGGCAGTCCTTCGCACAATCCTTATGTGATTATCTTCCTCATTGCGATTGTAGCCGAGGCTGTTCCCACATTGGCAGTACTTCGCACAATCCATGCTACTACGTTCCGGGATAATAACTTATCACAACATCCCGGTGGTACTTCACACACACAAACAGGAGTGGCTCTCCTCACTTTCGAACCAACGGTGAGACAGTTCCCACTTGGCAGATCTCCCTGGTTCTACTTCTACTGTGATTGCGGGCTGTTTTCGGAAGGAGACCCTTCAGGAAGCAGGCTTCTTCCGCAGTCCCTTTCACTTTTAATGGGTGAAATACGGCGGTGTCGTGGCATTTTTCACAGCCCTCGCACAGCTCTTTACATCCAATTTGGCTCACACATACTATAGCCATCTTACACACTCAACTGACATCAAGACCAGACCTCGCCCATCTCGGTCCTCTAATGCACTCACATCAAAATTTCAACAAAGGGAGTCAACAATCTTTGTTCTTCCTCACATCTATATCTGCCACAATCAAAGATGGCATAACATCATCAGCCATCAATATCACACTACGGCAGCACTAAGAGACTATTCTAAGAAAGTCTTCCAAAACTATCATTATCTACGCCAAGCCATCAACAAAGAAGACGATTCAAGCAAGTCTTGCAATATTCACTACACATGAGTTGCAAGAAATCTTACCAACAACAATCATAGTAGCAGAATGCTACCGCAAAATCTTGCGACATGAGAATGTTACCGCAGCAAAATATCCCCTGCAGCAGAATAATAGCAAATTGGACATCGTGACACCCGCGGCAAAGCAACTTACAATCAAGAGAATAATCAAATATAAAAAGCTCAACAACAAAGCTCGAAGCAGACTATCACATTCGAAGCTCACTATCACAAAATGGAGGCCAATCTTTCTGCGGAAAGTTACCGCAGGAAAGCATCTTCATTCACAACAGAAATAGCCATCCACCAGTGCCACAATGGGGGATGTTTCTCATTGCACTTATCACAAGTCATGGGCATTGCAGCGCCAACAAATTCTCATGAAGGATCTGCAGCAATCAACACAAGGTTACGGCAGGACAATACATAGTCTAAGTAGAAAATTTCAATTCCTGCCGAAGCAATAAATAGCCTATCCCAAATCCATACATAGTATTCACCTATAAAATCCCAATCAAACCAAAAAAGGCAATACCCATAGCCTAAATACAAAGTCTAAACATAAATTCTCACTCATTCACACAAAATCCAAGCAAAAAAGTTGATCAAGCCCCAAAAGTCGAAAGCCGCGAACTTGCACATGACATGGTAGGAGGCAATCAACTCTTGAACCCGAGTTAAACACATTTTCAGCTTGGGCTTTCTCAACTTCCATGAAAGCAATGATCTCCTCTTGATGGGCAATCTACTACTCACATTGCTTCAATTCCTCTTTAGTCTGGGCAAGTTTATCTTTGCGCTCTCTACTCCTTGCAATCTCAGAAAAGATGAAAGCTCAACCGCCAGCAATTATTTCGGCCAAATTCTCCAAATAAGCAAAGAGCCGAGACACATCGAAATCTTGATGCGCGACATCATTAAAGAAATCTCACTAACGAAACAACAAATCTTCATTCGAAGAAATGGTTGAAGTCTAGCTCATTCCCTGAAGACTGTAGCACACCAAGCTAAGATTCAAACTAGCTATGGCAGACTCAGTAAAGTCAGAAAATAATTCTATCGCCTCTTCAACTCGCGGCGCCAAGGAAGCATAAATGGTGTAGCGAGGCCTAACACTTGTGCATGCCGTCACTTATGGCAGAGAATCCACTATGAGGAATGGAATCAGAAAGCTTTCCAACTGCCATTACTTGCAGCAACTCTTCATCACAAGTAAACTTGTTGGTTCTCTCCTGGTTTCCTGCCATAGCGATAGAGGGAATCATGACATCAGTATCACCAACATCTCCTGCAGCAGCACCAATCATTCATCAAAGAAAATGGTTGAGGAATTGATCGAAAGAACAATTGAACCAACTCACCAGATGTGTAACCAATGCTATTGTGGATCACAGGCTCCATGGTACTGACTTCAATTATGGCAGAAGTCTATTTTGCCACTTGCCTTGCAGCAGGAACCTCTTATGAAGCAAGCCCATCTATGGCCATGGTATTCTCAGTTTAATCCAAAACTTTTTCCAAGATGTTGCCAGAAGCTGAAAAGTTCTTTGACTCATTAGCCGACACATCAGCCTCATCACCCATGGCAACAATACTATCAGCCTTACCTACGGAAGTGGCAACCTTGCCTACGGTAGGAAGCTTGTCAACATGAGCCACTTTAATTACAACAAAGCATCATACTGCCGCGACGCAATTCAAAATTGGAAGAGATGGAAGCAATCTAACACCAATGTCAAAAGGGTAGAAAAGTGCTTGTCTTGCGGAAACTGAAAGTGCAGCAAATCCCGCGGAGCCCCTACCTGATTGAGAAGCCATCTTCCTGCCATAAAGATGCAACTGTTGGGCAACTTTGACCCATGATCAATTTGAGATTCGAGCTCCTTCTTGCAGAAGGAGCTCTCACTCAAAGGGGGCTAAATGTTAGGGATCGCAATGGGGATCATCCAAGGCCCACAAAAGCCCACCAAACATACCCAAGGTTGGGTCATCTATCCCCTCATATTCATATCTCTCATATCCCTAAGGGGCAACTCTCTCAAAGTCCTTAAACACATATAACACAGAGGCATCTATACTAATGTCCTCAAACACATATAACACAGAGACAATTATTTTAAAGTCCCTAAACACATATAACACAAGGGCAATTTTCTTCTCTATATGACAAAGGACCTTAATATTTATTGGGCCTTGTCAACTATTTCCACATTTACATACAATAAAAGCCCACGTCACATATAAGTATCACATTGGGGGCTTGCCTTCTTCAAAGTCCACTTTTCAGCCGAAAGGGCCAAAAACGTTGGGGCCTTGCTAACTAATCACACAACAAAGGCATGAAGACAAAAGGCACAAAACTCAACTCCCTGCTGCAGCATGTCAGGCTTCCTGCAGAGGAAAGCATCTAAGGGAAGGATTATACTTAAATTAAAATTCCTTCATATTTAACCATTTATGGCAGGGATTAAGTGCTAATTAATCTTCATTGCAAGTCTAAGGGCTACTATGGACCAAGCCCACAGCGGGAAACTCATTGGGAGATGTGGCTTGGAAGGCAAAAGAGGAAGGAAACTCCTCTGTTTATCTCTTTTGAAGGGAACAACTATGCTTGGTAGTTGTTCCCAAACACAAATGGGGTAATCGGCGGGTTGCAGAGGGGTGGAATAAAAAAACAAAGCTTATCTTGACTTTGGAGGAACCTCGGCAAACCCAAATGAAGAGTTGCCATCGACGATAGCGACATATACATACAAGAAGAAGAGGCTGATTTCAAGACCAAAAGCAGCCATTGTTGCCTTCCTCAAACCGGAAGATTCTTCATCTTGGACCTAAGGCCTAATCACTGCAATTAATCAAAAAGCAGGAGCCAAAGAGGTCACCGGATAAAGCTTCCAACCGGTCAAGGAGGAAGCTATAGAAGGAGGTCATTAACGGCAAAAATGGCATCGCAAGCTCTATACAAAAAGCACCACAAGCTCCATACAAAAAGAATGATCATCATCTTCATCAAGAAGTTCTCAAGAACCCTAAATCACTCTCAACACAAGAAGAAATCAGTTTCCATCTTCCCCAAATCAGTGTTTTCCTCCATCGTCAAAATCTTGTATTTTGATTCCATTGCTCTCAATGTTTCCTTCTTCTTTCTCCCAAATCTCACACCCAATCTGTTTCCCACAAGTCTTTAATCAATAAAGAAGCTCTTTGATTCATTTTACTTCAAAGCAATACGTTTCTGGGTTTCTTGTTCATCTTTTTCATCTTCCTCAGTTTCTCCTCCACTATAACTTGTTTCCTGCGGTAGGAAGTGTTCTTTGGATAGCAGCCAATATTTTCTCTCTAATCTCGGTCTCAACCTCTTGTTATAACCCGATTTCTCTTCAGGGAAATTTGGGCTGGGATCGAACCCGATAGAAAGCCGACCCAGGCCTTCCCCATCACACAAAAAGGCTCCCATAATGATTACATTGGTGAAATCTTTAAAGCATGTGAAAATTCTGGATTTGGAAAGTATTATAAGCATGATGGATTTTTGTTTAAAGAATCTAGATTGTGTGTGCCTTCTTGTTCATTGCGTTTTGTTCTTGTGAGGGAATTGCATGAAGGGGGTTTAATGGGTCACTTTGGAGTTGATAGGACAAATGAGATATTGCATGAACACTTCTTTTGGCCTAAGATGCGATATGATGTAGGAAAACATGTTTCTAGTTGCATTGTTTGTTTGCAAGCTAAATCTACATCTAAGCGTCATGGATTGTATACTCCTTGGGCTATTCCTCATGAACCATGGACTCATATTAACATGGATTTTGTGTTAGGTTTACCTCGTTCTAGGAGAGGTAAAGATTCTATCTTTGTTGTTGTTGATAGGTTTTCTAAGATGGCACACTTCATTGCATGTACTAAAACGGATGATGCCATTAATGTAGCTAATTTGTTTCTTTAAGGAGATTGTTAGACTACATGCAATGCCTAGGACGATTGTGAGTGATAGAGATGCTAAGTTCTTAAGTCACTTTTGGAGGACATTATGGGCTAAGTTAGGTACTAAGACTAAGTTGTTATTCTCAACTACTTATCATCCTCAAACCGATGGCCAAACTGAAGTAGTTAATAGGACTTTGTCAACCTTGCTTAGGGCATTAATTAAGAAGAACTTAAGAACTTGGGAGGATTGTCTACCTCATGTTGAATTTGCATACAATAGAAGCATACATAGCACTACTGGACATTCACCTTTTGAAACTGTGTATGGCTTTAATCCTTTAACCCCATTGGATTTGTTGAGTTTACCTTTGAGTGTGCAAGTCGACATGGATGGTGAAAGAAAGGCCGACTTTGTTAAGGATCTTCATGCAAGAGTTAGAGCTCAAATTGAGAAGAAAACACAACACTACATGAAGAATGCTAACAAAGGGCGCACAGAGATCATCTTTGAACCTTGAGATTGGGTTTGGTTGCATCTAAGGAAGGAGAGGTTCCCTGAAAAGAGAAAGTCTAAGCTCTTACCTCGTGGAGATGGTCCATTCCAAGTCTTGGAGAGGATCAACAACAACGCATACAAGCTAGATCTTCCTAGTGAATATGGCAATGTAAGTGCTACTTTTAATGTTTCAGACTTATCCTTGTTTGATAGTGATGCAGATTTGAGGACAAATCCTTTTCAAGGGAGAGGGGATGATGCGCCAAGGGCTTATCATGGTCTTGAAGAGCACAATGGAGCCAATGGAGATCATGGAAAGGATGATCAAGGAGTGCAAGGAAGCTTGGAGGGGCAAGGAGGAGATGGGATCGCATCAAAGATGCCAATTGATCCTTTGGAGATGCCATTAGGTCCTATGACTAGGGCTAGAGCTAAAAGGTTCAAGGAGGCATTATTGGGCTTTGTTCGAAGTCATCTTGAAGGCTTGAAGTCCATTGAAGATCAATTGGAGAGCATTGAAGACATTAAGCAAAGGAATATTCCCATCGATTCCAAGTTGTGCACCATACTTGCAATCGATGATAATTAGGGCTTACATTGTGTAATTCGGCCAATTGGGCCTTTAATTCTATCTTAGATTAGCTATTTAATTAGTCTAGAAGACATTGGGTTGGGTCTTGTTTGACTAAGTCCAATCCTTGCTTAATAAAGATATGTATTTACTTTTCCTAGTAGGACATGGAGTAGGCAATTTCCTTGATCCTTCCTTTATGTTATGCCGCCCTTAAGGCTTTAGGATTAGGGTGAGGGGCGTCCCCTACTACTATATAAAGGGACCATCCCCCTCTTGTAAACACAAGTTAAGTTTTCAATAAAGATTTGAGGTTTATTCACCCAATTGATTATCTTAGCTTCATTGTTCTAGTTTGAGCAAACTTAGGGTTCTTCAATCTTGTAGAGTCCTAGCAAACAATTAGTTTGTGATTGCTTAATTGTTTGTGAATCTTGTGATCTTAAGTGTTCAATTGCAGGTCTGATTGAGGGCTTAAGGCCGACGAACGAAGAGGAAGACTAGGTTAGGTTTATCGACTCATACAAGTCTAGAAGTATTGGTATTTCAAGTTGATCTTTGGCGGGTCTCAAAGGTGGATTTGAATCTAACACAACTAGATTCGTATCATAGTTCTAAGAAAGTTGTTAAAGAGTGTATGTTAGCTACTAAGAGTGAGATTAAGAGTGCTTTGCATGATAATTCTGTTTTGATCTTACTTTTGTTTCGAAATACATTATTTGGTACTAACAACTTGGCTAGAGATATTACAAGCACTATTGTATCTCTTTTGAGTGATTTTGTAGGAATTGGAGTTGTTTTGATGCAAGGAGGGAAGCCCGTAGCTTACTTTTGTGGGAAAATTCCTAGTGGATTTTATTCCTGGAGCACAAATTAAGGAAGACTCTATGATGTGTTTATATGATCATTCTTTTCCTTATGTGGTAGCGGATGCTTTGTCAAGGAGGTATGTGTTACTTTCCATGCTTGATTCTAAGTTTCTTGGATTTGAGTTCATTAAAGAATTGTATGCTAGTGATGCTTACTTTGGTGAAATCTTTAAAGCATATGAAAATTCTAGTTTCGGAAAGTATTATAAGCATGATGGATTTTTGTTTAAAGAATCTAGATTGTGTGTACCTACTTGTTCTTTGAATCTTGTGCTTGTGAGGGAATCGCATGAAGGGGGTTTAATGGGTCTCCTTGGTGTTGATAGAACATATGAGATATTGCATGAACACTTCTTTTGGCCTAAGATGCAATATGATGTAGGGAAGTATGTTTCTAGTTGCATTGTTTGTTTGCAAGCTAAATCCACATCAAAACCTCATGGATTGTATACTCCTTTGCCTATTCCTCATGCACTATGGACACACATTAGCGTGGATTTTGTGTTAGGTTTGCCTCGTTCTAGGAGAAGTAAAGATTTTGTTTTTGTTGTTGTTGATAGGTTTTCTAAGATGGCACACTTTATTGCATGTACTAAAACTGATGATGCCATTAATGTAGCTAACTTGTTCTTTAAAGAGATTGTTAGATTGCATGGAATGCCTAGGACAATTGTTTCTTATAGAGATGCTAAGTTCTTAAGTCACTTTTGGAGAACCTTATGGGCTAAGTTAGGTACTAAGTTGTTATTTTCAACTACTTGTCATCCTCAAACCAATGGTCAAACTGAAGTAGTTAATAGGTGATCAAACCAAAATGTGACATGTTTTTATGGTCATTTTCATATGTTTTTAGGGGATTTTGTGCTTAATTTTTGTTGATTATGGCTCAATTTCTTAATATTTGTGATTATAGGTCTTAAAGACAAGAAAAGTGGAAAAGTACTATTTTTCCTACATTTTGGAGCTATTTTGATGGAATTTTGACATAATGATTCAAGTGGAATTTTCGTGACGATTTTGGAGCTTTGATGTTCGTGATTGAAGACCCTTTGAAACTTATTTTTATGCTTATGGAAGCAATGAAGATTAATGCTACAAGTTTCCAAGGTGAAAGGATCAAGAACACAAGAAGAGGACGCGACATCCTGATGGTTCCCCAATTGACCTGGGTGGCTAGGCATTTCAGCTGGGCGCCCAGGGACAGTCAGGTTGCCAATTCCAGCGCGAATTTGGTGTCTTTCTCTTGAAGCTTCTCGAATTGATTCCGATTTCAACGACACTTTGGGAGAAAATTCATAACTTTCTCTACAGAGGTCCAAATTCGATGATTCAAGATGCGTTGGAAAGCTAACTCCAAAATCTACAACTTTGCAGCAGACCTCAAGGCCCAGTTTTGCCGTTTAGATGGTCAAAAATGCCCCTGAAGTTTACGGATTGTTGTTGTCTTAGGCCAGACTTCGGGTTTCCTCTATTTTCAGCCCATCTAAGCCGTTGGATTTCACTTGATGACCAAGTAATCAGCCCAACAAGTTTTTAAGTGTCCTAGGTCGGTTTTAACTCTAATTCTAACCCTAGGAGCCTCCTATAAATACCACCTTAAGTTGTAGAAAACCCTAAGCTACCTAAGCATTAGTTTTTCTAAGTTTTAGTTTTTCTCTCTTTTCTTTCGGATAGCCGCCCAAGGGAGGAGAGCTCTATAATTTTTCTTGTCTTTTTAGTTATTTTATTTTATGGATTTCACTCAATTCATGAGTGCTGAATCCTTTACATACTTCTTTCCTTTCATTATTTCAATTAATTGATATGGGGAGATTTTTGTTCTTATAATTTGATGTGATTTTTCTTGATTGAATATGTTTATTAATCCCTGAGTTTAAGTTCACAATTGCTAATTAGGATGGTGATTGCTTAATTATTGATTATGATACCAATGACCATGAATTTTATTGATTTAGGTGGCCACTAATGAGATAATTTGATTGATCTATAGTTTTTATTAGGTTGAGAACTGAACGGTCAGACCTAATAATCGATGCAAATTGTATACCACGAACCATGGGTACAATAGGATTATCAAACCTTATTGAAATCTAGAGGCTCAACAAGTAATAGAGGAAGATAAGTTTGGTTATAATTATTTATGCATATGAGTATTGAATTTTCTTAATGTTTTATTCTTTGATGATCCTGACTATATAATTGTGGGAGAAATCTGGAATAAAAGAGTTAATCTTTGGGACGAACGGAGTGAGATTAGCTAATAGCATGTTAGGAATTGAAGTACGCTTCGAAACCTAGACCAATATGTTCAATTAGGGTTATTCAATGAAGCTTGTTTAATGTTTTACCTCTAGCAATAGAGTGGCGTAAAATTGATACTTGCTAAATTTGATAATAAGTTGTGTCAAATTCATATTTTGTATCAATGATCCATATCTCTTAATTAATTGATTTATCATTGGAAGGAAGTATGTCTTTAGTTAATTGTATTCTTAGTTAGTTTTCTAGTTTTAATTAGTTTTAAGTAATTGTTCTTTAGTTTAGTTTATTTAATTGTTTTTCGTTAGTTATTTCTAATCCCCAATTTCTTAAGTGTTTTCTAGTGTTTTGTTTTCAATATTCGTTTCATCCTTCTCTGTAGGATTGATCGGACCAAAATTATGCATCTTTTTATGGTCATTTTCCTATGCTTTTTGGGTATTTTATGCTTGATTATGCCTTATATTTGGTATATTTGTGTTTATAGGTGTTAAAGTGAAGAAAAGTGCAAAATCACCAATTTTGTATCTTTTTGGAGCCTTTTTGGATGATTATTTACACAAATATTTTCCAAGGGTATTTTGGATGGAGAATGGAGCCAATATGTTCGTGATTGAAGAGCTTGAAGAGTCAATTTTATCATCATAAGATTGATTTTCAAGAGTTAGAAGCAAAGGAGCAAAGTTGAATTTCAAGGCAAGAAAACATGTCAAGAAGTGTCATAGCACTGGAGTACATGGGTCGCAAGGCAAACCACATGGGGCGCCAAGCATAGCACATGGGCGCCCAGCGCTAGTCAGGACATGCCACCAGCAACCACATGGGAGCAGGCGACCTGGGGCCTGAGAGCAACTCCCTGGGCGCACAAGCCATCTAAATGGGCGCCCAGGGGGAGTCGGGGTTCAGCCATGCGTGCGCCAAGCATACCATCATGCGTGTCTTCACCTTGAAGCCTCTTCACTTGTTTCCAGATTTGGCGACCTTTCTGTATTTTGGCCATAACTTTTGATCCAGAGCTCCGTTTGAGGCGTATTAGTAGCCGTTGGAAAACTAACTCCAAGATCTACAACTTTCGTGTTTTGGTCGAAGCCCAGTTTTCCCGTTTTCGTGGACAAAAATGCCCCTGAAGTCAGCGGACAGAAACTGTCCTGGGCCTGTTTTGCGGGATTGATCCAATTAAGCCCAAATTCTTATTTGGACTAGCTTGAAGACTTGGAGAGCAGCCCAGCACGTCCTTAGGGTTTGTTTAGCTCAAAATTAACCCTAAGCCACCCTCTATAAATACCCTCTTAAGTCTAAAACCCAAAAACAACATAGAAAATCATCTTTTCTCAACCCTAGCTCTAGGATTTGCGATAGGAAGAGGAGAAGCAGCCGCCGGCCTCAAGCATTGTAAGTCTCTCATGGATTGTAGTTAAATCTTTTATACTTCTTTTCCTTAGGTACTTTTGATCAATGAATTATTGGTGAGACTTTTGTTCTTAATAATTTGAGCTTTTTTCCGTTTGAATACGTTTCTTATCTCTATGTTTCATCTTATGTGTTCATACTTTGATTGATTTGGTGCGCAACATATCTTGAGATTTATGAATGCTATAGTTAGATTCAAGTAGCTTGAGTCAAGCTAAAGTTGGTCCAAGTAACAATTGTAATTCTAGGAGTCCTAGGTTCAATGGGATATCAAACCTTGTTGAAATCTTTAGGCCGAGATGGAAATTGACGTAGGCAAGTTTGGTATTGATTTATCATGCATGTGGATTAATAAAACTTAATGCTTGTTATATGAAGGGCTGAAACCATAGATTATAACATTTGAGGTTAATTGTCAGCGAGATGCGGGTTAATCTTATTAGCATGTTGGAATTAGCATCGCGTCTGTTCCTATACCAATTATTCAAATGGAGTTGTTTAAGATGTTAAGAGGATTACTTTGTTTCAATGAAAGTTGATGTCTACGTCTTAGGCTATATACCGATTTGGAGTAATTTATGATTCTTAATTGATTGCAATCTAAGCCAAATTTATGTTTAGTGTCCATGATCCATGATTCACTTGATCAAAGTAGTTACCTAAAGTAGAAGAAGTATGTTTTCATTCATTGGTTTTACTAAACTCTCTTTTAAATCTTTAGTTTAGATTTCTTTTAATTGTTTTTTTGTTTAATTACTCTATTTTGAAAAACCAAAAAATATCTTTTCTAGGTTAGAATTTCTTCTGTAAGATTTAACTTTGATTCGTACCTTCCCTGTGGATTCGACCCCTACTTGCCCTAGCTAAGTAGTTATTATCTATTTGTTATTGGTTTGTGGGGAATTTATCTTGTGATTTGTTCAACGACCGGTCACAATTTTGGCGCCGTTGCCGGGGAAGGTTTAAGTAATCGAAGGCGAATTATTACTTAAGAATTTCTTATCTTTATCCTTTATATTTTTCATTATTTTTCTTTTCAATTTTTAGTTTAGTTAATTTTTCCTTTACTTTTTATTTTTCTAAATTACTTGTTATTTTTGGATTCTTTGTTTAAGTTCTTTCTAGGTGTTGTATGCCAAATACAAGGAGTAGTGGTACCAAGGACTTAGAGTTCAATTCAGAGCCTGAACGTACACTCTTTGCACTAAGGAAGGAGATTCGTCAACATCATGTTCTCAAGCTAGCTCTCCACGATCCACCACTTCTTCTTCATGTTTGGAATCACAACCCCCAAGAGAAAACATGGCCGAAGAAAACAACAACAATAGGACTTTGAGGGAACTTGCTGCCCCAAATGTGATTACACCGCGCTTAGCAATTCAATATCCAACCAATGAAGAAAATTTTGAGATCAAGTCTGGATTCATTCATTTATTGCAAAAATTTCATGGTATGCCTGGAGAAGATCCACATCCACATCTCACAGATTTTCAAATTGTTTGTTCATCCATGAAGATGCAAGGTATCTTTGAGGAGCAATTCAAACTTAGAACTTTTCCTTTTACGCTTATGGATCGTGCAAAGGATTGGTTGTACTACTTGCCTAGTGGTTCAATCACTTCTTGGACGAGCCTTAAGAAGTTGTTTTTGGAAAAATTCTTTCCTATTCATAAAGCCTCAAGCATTCGAAAGGAGATAAGTGGACTTAAGCAATCCCAAGGCAAGACTATGTACGAGTTTTGGGAACGTTTCAAGAGGTTGTGCTCAAGTTGTCCAAATCATCAAATTCCTCAACAATTGCTTATCCAGTATTTCTATGAAGGTTTACTCCCATTTGATAGATCTTCCATAGATTCTGCAAGTGGAGGGGCTTTCATCGACAAGACTCCCACCAATGCTTGGACTTTGATCGCGAACATGGCCGCCAAAACACAAATCAAAGATTAGGAGTAGATGATCAAATTCTTGTTGATAGCATCGACAATATTCCCTTGTTTGATAGAACTCCTGATGTCGCATATGAAGCATCGGAAGCTTTGTCTAAAGCAATTGAGCCCCCTAACTTTAGAGAGAAGAAAGATCGAGCAAAAGAAGCCAAGAAGGAGCAAGAAGTCAACAACAAAGAAGTTCCACCATCCCTGAAGATCAACCGACCAAGCAATTCAACTGAGACGCAAGATATAGATCTTAAACATAAAACTAAAGTTGGGAACATTCTTCAACAAAAGAATGAGAGTTTTCCCCAATTTTGGCAAAGGTTTAAGAAGCTATGTGCTGATAATCCTCATCATGGTTATGATCAAAGAAGATTGGCTAAAAACTTCTACCAAGGATTAAGAGCTTCTGATCGATTGGCTGTCGACACTCTTATCTATATTCCCCTGTTCGATCATAGCACTGCTGACATATATGAGGTATTGGAGAATTTTGCCCAGATGTTAACAAATGCATCGAAGGAATTTGGCCAAGGACACAGCCCGGCCAAGCCCGTGCCGCACAAGCCAGTATGCCGGGTTACAGCCCGGCCAATCACGTCACATGGCCAGCCAACATAAGCTCAGATCGCACCAGCCCGTGCGATACCTGCCTTTGCCGCGCCACCTGCCCGGCCTAGCCATGCCATAGCCGTGCAACCCATGCCGCATGCCCGGTCATACCCCGATAATGTTGCTATGCCGCATGCGCCAAGCCCGGCCTTGTCCGCTCCTTCCACGCATCATATCATGCCATGTCCGACCATGCAAGCTTCTAGCCAAGCCACCACCGCAGCAAGACCGGCCATATCCGCACCTCGCCAAGCCTTGTCCGCGCACCATGCCCGGCCCATGCCACGCCATCCGCGCACTTAACCAAGCCATGCCCAGCCAATATCCGGCTAAGTATGCCTAGTGTCGCACCATCCAAAGCTTTCACCATGCCACCGCCGGCCAAATGCTTTTCAAGCCGAGGTACATCCGTGCCCTCGCCAGATCGTGCTGCTTTAAGTTCTTTGATCTTTTCAAGTCTTGATAAAATTCAACTTGAAACTATCAAAATCATTGATGAAAGTAGATTTATTGAGGACCTGTTGAAGGAATACACTCAAAATTCCTTCACCCTTGAAGAATAACCTTCTTGAAGGCAGTCTAGCCAAAGACCTTAAAGAAAGGCGCTTATTGGGAGGCAACCCAATAATATTTTTACTAATCCTTAATTTTTATTTGTTTTATTTTTCTTTTCTTTTTAGGATTCCATACAAAGGAAAAAAAAAAGGAGCTTTCGACAACTACAAGAAATCGAATGGAGCTTATGCTTGGATTAAACCCCCTAAGTTTTCTTGAACCTTATCTCCATTTAATTTTTCTTGCAATGTTTTGATTCATTTTTCCTTGATATGCGATTCATATAGATATAGATATAGATATAGGTTATATAGGTTAATTAGGATTTAAAGATGCATATCATATTTTTGCTTTGATTTTCCACACTTGTTCATACATTGAGGACAATGTATCTTTTAAGTGTGGGGGAGAGAGTCTAATTTCATAGAAAATGGCATAATTTTTTCGAAAGTTTTGACAAAATTTTGAATTTTTCGTATATATATTGAGTTATTGATTTGCTTATGATTGATGATTTCTTAGAATTTTTAAGAATGTTTGATTTATTGATTAATTTATAGTATGATATCTTATTTCTTAGATTAGGTATAATTGAAGTCTGTCATAATTGCTTACCATTTATTATTTCTATGATTGCCTATGTTTAGAACTTGTGTTTAATTTCTATTGGCACTGCACTTATGAGAGTATTTTATGAATATGTCAAAAATAAGTGTGGGGGACTATCTATAGTAAAAGGGTAGTTTAAAAATCTTTTTCTTAAAAAAAAAAAGTGTTTTTCATGCAAGAGGAGAAGAGATATCTTCTGCCTTAAAAAAAACAAATCCATTGTTGTCACTCTTCTCTTTAAACAAAAAGAGTTAGTAACCCTTGGGAAGAGAATAAGAGGCATGGATCGGCGGAAGTATTGTCCCTCTAGAGTGCTAGTAGCCTCAAAAATAAAATAAAGGGTGTTAGTAACCCCTAATCATGGAACACTTTGAGGTTAGTAACCTCATTTTTCTCAAAATTAATTACCCTTTGAAAATCATTATAACCCATGCGAAATTCTTGATCCATATTCATGATATGCAATCGTTTGAGTAGTGGAGATAAAGATGAAGATATAAACTTATAGAAAGAAGTAGTTATAGGAATGATGAATGATAAGTGATTAGAGCTACTTTGGTTATGGTTACTTAAGAATAAGGATGCTTGCTATATCTTGATCCATTGAATTGGATACTCTTAATATTCTTTGTCATTCTAATTTCATAATTAAATTGATCCTTGATATATGTATGTATTCAAAGTTTTTCAAACGATTTGAACATAAATGCATTAGCTTAAGATTAGTGAGTCTTAATTTTTGTTTGTCTACACTAGTTTGCTAGGGACTAGCAAAGGTTTAGTGTGGGGGAAAATATGATCGAGCTAAAATGATGCATATTTTTATAGCTATTTTTATATACTTTTTGCCACTTTTATATGTGTTTTTACCCTATTTTGCAAGTATTTGTGTTTTTAAGTCTTGAAGACAAGGAAAGTGAAAACATATTGTTTTTCACTCTTTTTGGAGCTATTTTGGAGACTTTTTACTCAACTATGGATTTGAAAATGTGAAGTTCATGTTTGAAGATTTCTTGAAAATATTTTGAAGATTTGAAGACAATTGAAAAATTAATTCAAGAAGTAAGAATTGAAGATTTGGAGCTTATTTGCAAAGGATTGAAGCCAAGCCCAGAAGAAGCTCGGAAGTTAAGGATTTTTGGATAATTTATATGGGATAAAACTTAGCCCATATAAGTCAACAATTGGAGTTAAAATCCCAATTTGTGGGCTTAATATCCAAATCCCGCAATTTTCCACAGATTTGCGATTTAATCCCGGTTTCAGCGCAGTCTCGGTAGAAAGGATATAACTTGCTGCTCAGATGTCCGTTTTGAGCCCATGAGTAGCTGTTGGAAAGCTAATTCTGAATTCTACAACTTTTCTTTGAAGTCCAAAGCCCAGTTCTGCCATCTTCAAGCCCGAATCTGCCGTTGAAGTTTCTGCAGAAATCCAGAAAATTCCATAATCCTATTTTAACTTGGATTCTACTCTAGAAAGACATCTAATCCAACTTGGAGACCAAGTCAAGCCTAAACCGTCCTACCCCTAATCCTCCACTATAAATAGCCACCTCCTGTAACACAAATAAAATACATACTAACACCCTTATACTTTTCACATAATTCTCTTTTTCTACCTTTCTTTAGTTTAGGTTTTTCTCTAGTTTTAGAAGGGGAAGTCGACACCCTCTCTAACCTTAGAGGGGTGCGACAACCCTAGATTTTCAAGGAGGAGAAATCGTTCCTCCCTAGTTCTGTAAGTACTCTTATGCCTCTCATGGATTTTCCTAAGTGCATGAGTAGCTAAACCCTTAATACTTCTAATCCTTTGGTGACTTCAATCAATTGATTATGGTGAGATTTTTATACTTATAATTTTGTTTTAAGTTCTTGATGTTAGTAGGCAAAACCTTTGTTTTATTTTATGATTAAATCTTATTGTGGCCACTAAGATAGATCTACTGCTAGTCAAATAAGGATTGAGCCCCGAGTTTGATTTATGGTAGCAAATCAGGTTTGTTTGATCGCTGCCCGATGGGCGTTTGTCTATCGGAGGGCGAGAAATTTCTCTTCGTATGGTTCTACTTGTAGGCATGTGTATAAAATTAATTATTCTTAATGCTTTGTTCTCAAGCAATCTTTAAGCTCTGAGAAAGTAATCGATTGCTGAAGGAATAAAAGGGATAACTGCAGCTTTGATCGGCCTCTTATCTAATATACATGTTGGAATTTCCTATACTAGATGTCAGTCAAGAATAAGATGCTTAATTCACCTTTTAAGTCAATGATCCATAGTTAATCTGATTGAATCATACCATCGGAGAAGAAGTATGCTTTATAATTATTGTTTGCTTTATAATTTGCCATAGATTTAGATCTAGATTTACTTTACTTTGCTTTATTTTTAGTTTAATTGTTTTCTTTATAACTGATATAATTAATCCCCTCTTTCTAAGTGATTTTTGGAAAAGATATATTCTTTGGAAAAGACCTTCACAATTATAACCCTTCTCTGTGGGATTCGACCCCTACTTGCCCTAACTAGTTTAGTTAGTTTTTTGTGGGTATTATTTTTATGATTGCTGACGACCGATCAGCACAATATGAAAATCCTCATCAGGGCTATAAACCAAAATGTCATCAAAGTAAACAACAACACACTCACCAACACATGGCTTGAGAACATGGTTCATAAACCTCATGAACGTGCTTGGTGCATTAGACAACCCGAATGGCATAACAAGCCATTCATACAAGCCATCCCAAGTCTTGAAAGTTGTTTTCCATTCATCCCAGGCTTCATTCGAATCTGATGATATCCACTCCTTAGATCAATCTTTGAGAACACCTTTGCCCCATGAAGTTGATCAAGCAAATCATCCAATCTAGGAATGGGGAACCGATAGTCAATTGTGATTTTGTTGATGGCTCAGCTATCAATACACATCCCCCATGATCCATCCTTTTTAGGCACCAAAAGAGCAGGAACTGCACAAGAGCTCAAACTCTCTCGGATCAACCGCTTTTGTAACAATTCTTCAACATGTCTTTGTAGTTCCTCATACTCTTTAGGTTGCGTTTGGTTGGGGGTGATCTTTGATCACCCCAGGTGATCTTGGGTGGTGATGTTGGGTGGTGATCTCAGATCACCCCGTTTGGTTATATCACCCTTCCAGGGGTGATCCGATCACCTCTGAACCATGGTGATCTTAGATCACCAGGTGATCTGAATTACCACTATTTTGGTTTTAATTTTTTACCCTCACATATTTAACAAATCTGACCCCCTTACCCTTTGTTTTGATTTTAATTACAAAATACCATATTAACACAAATAACACACGAAACTCATTTTTCCCATTTTCACTCTTCAACAATTTCTCCCCAAATTGAAACAAATATATATATATATATATATTGCAGAGAGGGGGATAGTAGATATATATATATATATATATATAATAATGATATCATTTTCCCCAAATTGAAATATATATAATAATGATTTCTCCCCAAATTGAAATACTCATTTTCCCATTTTCACTCTTCCCCAATTTACGAACGATGGCAGGGAGAGGGTAGTAGATATATATATATATATATATATATATATATATTATAATAATAATGATAATACGTAGATATTATATAATAATAACAACAATGGCAGGGAGGGGATAGTAGATATATATAATAATGATAATAATATGTAGATATATATAATAATAACAACATATATACAAATCAAGTAGATATATATAATCACTAAAAAAAAGTAGATATATATAATACCTCTCAAAAAAAAAGTAGATATATATAACAATGTATTGGTATAAAAATGATAAATCGAAAATAATGAAGCAAATGCCAATTACGGTGATAGAAAAAATCAACTAACCAAAATTAGTTTACAAAAAATTGATAGATTGTGTTAAAATAATCAACTAGCCAAAATTAGTTTATAAAGAATTGATAGAAAGTGTTGAAGAAATGGAAAATTTTGGTTAATTACAAAGGCTTATTTATATTATAGCATGAGGGTAACATGGTCTTTTATAAGTGTGTGCTAATTATTGAGGGGTGATCTTCCTATTTAACCAAACATGGTGATCAAAGATTACTAGTAATCTTTGATGATCCAACCAAACAGGAATTAAGTAAGATTACCAGTGATCTTGCATCACTGGTGATCTGAGGGGTGATCCTAACCAAACGCATCCTTAGGGCTCATTCTATAGGCTGGCTTATTAGGCAATACGGAACTTGGAATGAGGTCAATTTGGTGCTGAATATCTCTCAAGGGTGGCAAACCAGCTGAAATCTCATTCGGGAACACATCACTATATTCATTAAAAAATGGCAACAACTTTGGGTGTAAACCCGAATCCTGCACATCAACATTCTCATCAAATACAACTAAAGCAAATGCAATAGGCTCACCTTTAAGCTCTCGGGTCAACTCCTTCCTAGTCATGAGCAAAGGTTCTTTCTTTAGTGAAGGAGCAATGTTTGGCTTTAATGGAGCCAAAGTGATCTTTCGGCCATCCTTCCTCAAAGTGTAATTATGAGCATGGCCATCATATATGACATGCCTATCATATAACCAAGGACTTCCAAGCAACAAATGATAAGCATCCATGGGCACAACATCACATTCAACTTCATCCGAATAGTGTTTCCCAATGGAGAAAGCTACTTGACATCTCAAAGTCACTCTCAAGTCCGATTCATCTTTCACCATCTAATTACGCTTGTATGGTGAGGGGTGAGGGGTGAGGAGTGGTTTTCAAACCAAGCTTTTCAACCATTTCCACCGAAGCCAAGTTCTCAAAACTCCCACTACACACTTTCGCTTGACATGTACAACAAGTATGGAACACATTTTTCCTCTTCCAATCTTCACCCTCTACAATTTGAGTCACTTTGAAACATTGTTGCACAACAATGGACTCTCCTTGATCGGCATAGGTGAGTTCCTCTTCTTCCTCCCTCTCGGGTACTTCCTCAATCACTTCTTCCTCACTATCACTCTCTTCAACAAGTGTTACAACCCTCCTATTAGGACAATCTGCAGCCATATGTCCAAAACCATGGCATTTGAAGCATTTTCTCTCATGCCTCAACTTAGCTTTCTCGGCATCATCACTAGCTTTCTTGCCTTTATCTTTCTCATCATCTTTCGGTTTAGGAACAAATGGAGACTTTGAGGTTATCTGATGCGCCAAGGGCTTATCATGGCTTAGAAGAGCACATTGGAGCTAATGAAGATCATGTCTTGGAAATACATGGAGATGTCATGAATGCAAGCTTGGAGGAGCATGGAGTTGGAGGCATCGCATGTGACCGGCCATTGCTTGGAGAAGCCGCGCAATACCGGCCACAACCGACCATCGCATGGGCCATCCGGGCACAACCGGCCATTTGACCCTTTAGCCATTCCGCAAGGTCCAGTGACAAGGGCTCGGGCTAAAAGGTTCAAGGAAGCTTTATTGGGCTTTGTTAGATCTCATCTTGGAGGTTTGGAGAACATAGAAGTCGACATCACCAAGAATATTCCCATCGATTCCAAGATGTTCACCTTACTTGAAATCGATGATCATTAGCTCTTTAATTGTGTAATTCGGCCTCATGGCCTTTATTCTATCTTAGTTTAGTTAATTATTTAGTTTGGACCTTAATTAGGGTTGGGCCTTGTTTAATTAAAGTCCAATCCTCATCTATTTTCCTATTGGTTGTATTTTAGGATAGTTTCTAGATTCTTCTATGTATGCCGCCCTTATAGGATTAGGAGATGGTATGTTATGTGCCAACCCCTCCCGTATATAAGGGCTCTTTTATCTCTTGTAAACATAAGTTGAGTTGATTAATAAAATTGAGGTTTATTCACCCAAATTGATTATCTTAGCTTCATTGTTCTAGTTTGAGCAAACTTAGGGTTCTTCAATCTTTTAGAGTCCTAGCAAACAATTAGGTTGTGATTGCTTAATTGTTTGTGAATCTTGTGATCTTAGGTGTTCAATTGCAGGTCGAATTGAGGGTCTAAGGCCGATGAACGAAGGAGGATTTGCTTAGTGAAGATTGTCGACATACTCATCTAGAAGTTTGGTGATTCAAGTTGATCTTAGGCGGGTCTCTAAGGTGGATTTGGACCGATATACAACTAGATTCGTATCATTGTCCCCTTGCCAATATCTTTGCTTCCATACCTCACAACAGAATTGGACTAGAGTTGCCTCTCAACCCGAAAGGCTAGCTTTGTCATATCATTCAAAGACCAATAAGGCTGCAACGAAACAACATTAGCAATATCAACTCTTAATCCAGCTAAGTACCTTGCAATTGTTTGTTCCTCGGGCTCACTAATATTGGCTTTAATCATCAAGGCATAAAATTCAGTCGTGTAGTCCGAGACACTCATGGCACCTTGCTTCAAATTTTGAAGCTTGATGAAGGCATCTTGTTTGTAGTCCTCGGGCAAGAATTTCTTCTTCACTTCTCGGACCATCTTATCCCATGTCCGAATCTTATCTTTCCCCTCCTTTCTCTTTGTTGAAGTTCTCCCACTACAAAAATGCATGCTTCCTAAGCTTGATAGCAACAAGCTTCACTTGCTTATTTTCTGGCACATCTTGATATTCAAAAATCCTTTCCACAATGTGTAACCAATCAAGAAAATCATCAGGTTTCCCTTTCCCATCAAATTCAGGAACTTCAATGATACGAATCTAGTTGTGTTAGAATCAAATCCACTTTTGAATAGCCACGAAAGTCGACTTAAAACCCCAAACTTCTAGACTTGTAGAATTCAATAAACCTAACCTGGTCTTCTTCTTCGTTCGTCGGCCTTAAGCCCTCAATTAGACCTGCAATTGAACACTTAAGATCACAAGATTCACAAACAATTAAGCAATCACAACCTAATTGTTTGCTAGGACTCTACAAGATTGAAGAACCCTAAGTTTGCTCAAACTAGAACAATGAAGCTAAGATAACCAATTTGGGTGTATAAACCTCAACTTTATTGATCAACTCAACTTGTGTTTACAAGAGGGGAATGGACCCTTTATATAGGGGAAGGGTCGACGCATAAACCCACCTTAACCTCCTTACATAGGCGGTTTACACTTAAGAGGAAGGATCAAGGAATTAGCCTACTCCTTATCCTACTAGGAAAAGTAAAAACATAACTTAATTAACCAAAGATTGGACTTAGTCAAACAAGGACCAACACAATGTCCTCTAAACTAATTAAATAACAAATCTAAGATAGAACTAAGGCCCATATGGCCGAATTACCTAATGAAAGAATCAAGACTCAACGATTTCAAGCAAGGTGCATAGCTTGGAATTGTTGGGAATATTCCTTGGCTTATGATCTTCAATACTCTTCAATTGATCTTCAATGGACTTCAAGCCTTCAAGATGAGTCCGAACAAAGCCCAATAATGCTTCCTTGAACCTTTTAGCTCTAGCCCTAGTCATAGGACCTAATGGCATCACCAAAGGATCAAATGGCCGATTAAGCTTCTCCTTGTCATTTGAAGTAAGGTTTGCGATTCCCATGCTACTTGAATTAGGGTTTACGATTCCTCCTCCTTCTTCAAGCTTGTCCATGCGTCTTTCAAGTCCATGATCAACCTCTCCATGACCTCCATTGTGTTCTTCATGTCCATGATAAGCCCTTGGCGCATCATCATCTCTCCCTTGAAAAGGATTTGTCCTCAAATCTGCATCACTATCAAACAAGGATAATTCTAAAACATTAAAAGTAGCACTTACATTGCCATATTCACTAGGAAGGTCTAGCGTGTAGGCATTGTTGTTGATCCTCTTCAAGACTTGGAATGGACCATCTCCACGAGGTAAGAGCTTAGACTTTCTCTTTTCAGGGAATCTCTCCTTCTTTAGATGCAACCAAACCCAATCTACAGGTTCAAAGATGATCTCTTTGCGCCCCTTGTTAGCAACCTTTATATAGTATTGTGTTTTCTTCTCAATTTGAGCTCGAACCCTTGCATGAAGATCCTTAACAAAGTCGGCCTTTCTTTCACCATCCATGTCGACTTGCACACTCAAAGGTAAACTCAACAAATCCAATGGGGTTAAAGGATTAAAACCATACACAATTTCAAAAGGTGAATGTCCAATAGTACTATGTATGCTTCTATTGTATGCAAACTCAACATGAGGTAAACAATCCTCCCAAGTTCTTAAGTTCTTCTTAACTACTTCAATTTGGCCATCGGTTTGGGGATGACAAGTAGTTGAGAATAACAACTTAGTACCTAACATAGCCCATAATGTGCTCCAAAAGTGACTTAAGAACTTAGCATCTCTATCACTCACAATCGTCCTAGGCATTCCATGTAGTCTAACAATCTCCTTAAAGAACAAATTAGCTATATTAATGGCATCATCTGTTTTAGTGCATGTAGTGAACTGTGCCATCTTAGAAAACCTATCAACAACCACAAAGATAGAATCTTTACCTCTCCTAGAACGAGGTAATCCTAACACAAAATCCATGCTAATATGAGTCCATGGTTCATAAGGAATAGGCAAAGGAGTATACAATCCATGAGGCTTAGATGTAGATTTAGCTTGCAAACAAACAATGCAACTAGAAACATGCTTTCCTACATCATATCGCATTTTAGGCCAAAAGAAGTGTTCATGCAATATCTCATAAGTTCTATCAACTCCAAAGTAACCCATTGAACCCCCTTCATGCGATTCCCTCACAAGAACATAACGCAATGAGGAAGAAGGCACACACAATCTAGATTCTTTAAACAAAATCCATCATGCTTATAATTTTCACATGCTTTAAAGATTTCACCAAAGTAAACATCACTAGCATACAATTCCTTAATAAACTCATATCCAAGAAACAAAGAATCAAGCATGGAAAGTAAGACATACCTCCTTGATAAAACATCGGCTACAACATTCTCCTTACCTTGTTTATAGCGCACCACATAAGGAAAACTTTCAATGAACTCACTCCACTTAGCATGTCGTTTGTTCAACTTTTGTTGGCCTCTCAAGTACTTCAAACTTTCATGGTGTGAATCACAAACTCTTTAGGACAAAGATAGTGTTGCCAAGTTTGTAATGCTCTCACAAGAGCATACAACTCTTTGTCATAGGTTGGATAATTCAATGCAGCCCCATTCAATTTCTCACTAAAATATCTACGGGCTTCCCACCTTGCATTAAAACAGCTATAACTCCAACTTGCTTCTCTAACTCCTATGTTTCTTCAGGATTTGTCCTATAAGCTGGCTTATTAGGTATTTGCGCTCCAAGGATGAAGTCAATTTGATGTTCAATCCCCCTAATTGGTGGTAAACCACTAGGAATCTCCTCAGGAAACACATCTACATAATCACTCAAAAGAGAAACAATGTTGCTTGGAAGCTCTCTTTCCAAGTAGTTAGTAGCAACAAGTGTATTTTTAAACAAAAGCAAGATCAAAAAAGAATTCTCATTCAAAGCTTCTTTAATCTCACTCTTAGTAGCTAACAAACACTCTTTAACAACTTTCTGAGAACTAGCATGCTTATCAACCAAAACAGATTTGTTGTCAACGCAATTCACACTAGAACTAACATTCTTAGCCTTTTCTTGAACGATATATTCCGATTCCAATTTAGCAAAATCCTCTTTCAATTTTAATTGATCTTTTAAAGCTTCTTGAGGTGATAAAGGAATGAAAGTAATAGGATGCTTACCACAAACAAAAGAATACTTATTTGTCTCACCATCATGATGGACCTTGTTGTCATATTGCCATGGTCGACCAAGTAAGACATGGCATGCTTGCATTGGAAGAACATCACATAGCACCTCATCATTGTACCTGCCAAAAGAATGAGAAACTAAAACTTGTTTGTTAACCTTAATCTCCTCTCTATCATTTAACCATCCTAAACTATAGGGTTTAGGGTGTTTGGTAGTGGGCAATTACAACTCCTTCACTAAGTACACACTAGTTATGTTTGTACAACTCCCTCCAACAATGATAACACTACTAGGCTTTCCACACGCATACATCCTAGTATGAAACAAATTCTCCCTTTGATTGTGCAGATCTCCTTTAACATAGGCACTTAAAGTTCTTCTTGCAACTAAGTTCAAGAGTGCGGTGTATTACCATCATCATCATCATCCTCATCATCATGCGCAAATCCCCTTTCATCATCTCCATCACCACTAGATCCTAGGGCAAATTCTTCATCTTCACTCACAATTTCTCCATAGTCATTTGTGAACATAACCTTCTTGTTAATGCAATCCTTAGCATAATGACCATATCCTTGACACTTAAAACACTTAACATGTTTCTTAGAAGAAGAACTTGATGAAGACTTAGAATCGGATTTAGGGCTTACCCTTTTGCGCTAACTACTTCTCCTTGTTGAAAGTTTTCTCATCTTTCTAAATTGGAGTCTTCCATGAGCTTGATGATGATGCAAAGCTTTTCTTACCGCCATTCCTTTTAACTTAACTCTCAGCCTTCAAAGCATGCTGAAGCAATTCCTCAACATCATAGTGTTGTTGCATCTCCACTATGTCATGAATATCTCTATTCAAACCCGCCATAAACCTAGCCATGTTGGCTTGTGGAGCTTCATCAACCTCGACCCTAGACATCAACAACATCATCTCCAAGTAATACTCATCAACACTCCTTGTTCCTTGCCTCAAAGATTGCAAGCTTTGATAAAGAGAATTAACATAGTAGCTTGGAACAAATCTCTTTCTCATGAAACTCTTCAATGCCAACCAAGTATCAATAGGTCTCTCCAAATTTCTTCTCCTTGATTGCACCAATTGATTCCACCAATTCAAAGCATTCTCCGAAAACTCAAAGGTAGCAATTTGGACCTTCTTAGCTTCACCATGGGGATGGTAATCAAAGTACATGTCCAATTTTGATTCCCACTCCAAGTAATCCGCCGGTGATCCTTTCCCATTGAATTTAGGGATTTTGTACTTGATGTTGTCTTTAGGCTATTCTCTTTCAACTCTCCTCCTAGGCCGCAAATTCTCATTGTAAGCTTGACCTCCAAGCTCTTGTTGCCTCAATCTCTCCATAGGATCAATTCAAGGAATAACTTATCTTGGTGGTGGAGGTTGAACTATTTCATTGTTGTGTGCGGCATTGGCTTCTTGTTGAGTTTGATGATTTCGATTTTCTATAGCATCCAATCTAGTATTCACGGTGCCAAGTTGTTGAATCATTTGTTGTAACAAGGCATTCGTGTTTACTTCTTGATTTTGTTCTCCTTGTTGGCCCCCATGGTACCTACACAAAGAACAAAGATTAGTAGTAAAAATCCTCACAAGTGTGTGTGTGTGTGTGTATACCTTTGTGCTCTCGTATTTGCACTCAACCTATAGATTGACGATCCACTACTCTCTTGATGACCTCTCAAGATTATGCCTTTTACTAGCTTCAATAGGCCTAATAAGAGCAACTCCTAGAGCACTCCTTTCTTCTCGTGACTTGCTTGAAGAACAAACAATTAATAGCAAAATTTTTGTGAATCAAAGGAAAGTGATCTAAACCAAAACCAAACCACTTATGCAAGTCTCTTGTGTCGAATTCCTTCTCCAAACTTGCTGCACAAAAACTCAAATCAAGCACAAATCAAACAATTCAAATCAATTAGAAAACCCTAGTACCACTTAAATCCAATTTTGTACCACTTGTCTCCAATAGGGTTTGTAACCTGAAATTCTACAAATTAAACTTCAATTCACAGCAAAATCAAACCAAGGATCTCAAACAAACAATCAATTAGGGTTAATTGCAACCATTTGAATCAATTGCACAAGATAAACCCTAATCCCCAATTTCCCAAATCAAAAACCCTAGTTTCTACAAAAAGTCGATAACACCAGAGATTTTTTTGATTTTTTCAATATTTTTCCCAGAAAGATCACACTAAAAGAAGTCTAAAGCTCAAATTTCAAAGCTTTCTGAGCTCAAATGAGTCCAGAACAAAAATCACAAGTTTCTGGTCGAATTTGTTTTTTTTTTAATTTTTGTTGATTTTTTTGGATTTTTCAAAGTTTATGATGTTTTGAACACTATGGTGCGATAAGAACAAGATGAACTTTGATGGATGAAAATTTAATGAATGATGAATAGAAGGATAGATTTACCGATTGAAGATGACAACCTATGCTCTGATTACCAATTGATACGAATCTAGTTGTGTTAGATTCAAATCCACCTTTGAATAGCCACAAAAGTCGACTTGAAACACCAAAACTTCTAGACCTGTAGAATTCGATAAACCTAACCTAGTCTTCTTCTTCGTTTGTCGGCCTTAAGCCCTCAATTAGACCTACAGTTGAACACTTAAGATCACAAGATTCACAAACAATTAAGCAATCACAACCTAATTGTTTGCGAGGACTCTACAAGATTGAAGAACCCTAAGTTTGCTCAAACCAGAACAATGAAGCTAAGATAATCAATTAGGGTATATAAACCTCAACTTTATTAATCAACTCAACTTGTGTTTACAAGAGGGGAACAGACCCTTTATATAGGGGAAGGGTCGACGCATAAACCCCCCTTAACCTCCTTACATAGGCGGTTTACACTTAAGAGGAAGGATCAAGGAAATAGCCTACTCCTTGTCCTACTAGGAATAGTAAATACATAACTTAATTAAGCAAATATTGGACTTCGTCAAACAAGGCCCAACCCAACGTCTTCTAAACTAATTAAATAGCTAATCTAAGATAGAACAAAGGCCCATATGGCTATGATCGTGTCGTCTATGACCATAAAAATAATCCCCACAATTAACTAACTAGAGCCCACAGAGAAGGGTTATGTGATGAACAATAAAAAGATAGAAAGATCTTTTCCAAAAATCAAACAGAAAACAGGGGATTGTAAATAACAATTATAAAGCAAACAATTAAACTAAAAATAAAGCAAAGCAAATTAAATCTAAATCTAAATCTAAAGCAGATTAATAAAGCAAACAATAATTAAAAAGCATACTTCTTCACCAGTGGTATCATTCAATCAAATTAACTATGGATCCTCGATTT
This sequence comes from Corchorus capsularis, assembly GCA_001974805.1. NCBI lineage: Eukaryota > Viridiplantae > Streptophyta > Magnoliopsida > Malvales > Malvaceae > Corchorus > Corchorus capsularis. The sequence goes on from AWWV01012967.1 coordinate 62,367, forward strand.
AAAAGGTGAATTTCGCATCTTATTCTTGACTGACAACTGATATAGGTTTCCCAACACGTATTTTAGATAAGAGGCCGATTAAAGCTGCAGTTATCCCTATTATTCCTTCAGTGATCGATTACTTTCTTAGGGCTTAAAGATCACTTGAGAACAAAGCATTAAGAACAGTTAATTTACACACATGCCTACAAAGTAGAACCATACGAAGAGAAATTTCTCACCCTCCGATAGACAAATACCCATTAAGCAGCGATTAAACAAACCTAATTTGCTACATACAATCAAACTTGAGTGATTAATTCTAAGCCTGATCTAGCCATAGATCTTCCTCTTACATCGTTAGTGGCCACATAACTCAAATAAGATTCAGAATCATAAAATTAAAACAGGGTTTTGACTACTATCATCAAGAACTTAACACAAAATTATAAGTATAGAAACCTCACCATAATCAATTGATTGAATTCACCAAAGGATCAGAAGTATTAAGGATTTAGCTACTCATGGATTTTCCTAAATCCATGAGAGGCATAAGAATACTTACAGAGATAGGGAGAGGCGGAATCTCCTCTTTGAAACCCTAGGGACGTCGCACCCCTCTATGGCTAGAGAGGGTGTGGACTTCTGCCTCTTCTAAAACTAGAGAAAACCTAAAAACTAAAGAAAGGTAGAAAAAGAGAATTAGCTAAAGCTATGATGTGTAAAAGTATGTATATGTATGTGATTTGTAATTTAAGAGGTGGCTATTTATAGTGGAGGAATAGGGTAGGACGGTTTAGGCTTGACTTGGTCTCCAAGTTAGATTAGGTGTCATACTAGAATAGAATCCAAGTTAGATGAGGACTCTAGAATTTTCTGGAATTTTCTAGAATTTGCCAGCAACTTCGACGTCGATTTAGGGCTTGAAGATGGCAGATCTGGGCTCTGCACTTCAAAAGAAAGTTGTAGAGCTCGGAGTTAGCTTTCCAACGGCTACTCATGGGCTTAAAACGGACATCTTAGAGAAAATAATGGCCTTCCTACGAAGACTGCGCTGAAACCGGGCTAATATCGCAAATCAGCGGGATTAATGCGGGATTTGGATATTCTTTTGGATATTAGGCATATTAATTGGGATTTTAACTCCAATTATAGGTTTATATGGGCTGAGTATATTCACATATAAATAATCCAAACATCCTCAACTTCAGGGCTTCTTCTGGACTTGGCTTCAATCCTTTGCAATAAAGCTCCAAATCTTCAATTTTGCTTCTTGAATTAATTCTTCAATTATCTTCAAATCTTCAAAATATCTTCAATCACGAACTTCGCATCTTCAAATCTTTATTCCAAATGGCTAAATCCATAGTTGAGTAAAAAGTCTCCAAAATAGCTCCAAAAAGAGTGAAAAACAATAAGTTTTCATTTTTCTTGTCTTCAGGACCTAAAAACACAAATACTAGCAAAATAGAGTTAAAACACATATAAAAATAGCTATAAAAATATGCATAATTTGAGCTCGATCATAATTTCCCCCACACTAAATCTTTGCTAGTCCCTAGCAAACTAGTGTAGACAAACAAAAATTAAGATTTAAGATAGTAATTCTTTTTCAAATCTTTTGAAAAACTTTGAAGCACATACATATATCAAGGATCAATTCAATTCATGAAATCAGAATAACAAAGAATATTAAGAGTATCCAATTCAATAGATCAAGATATAGCAAGCATCCTCATTCTTAAATAACCATAATCAAAGTAGCTCTAATCACTTATCATTTATTATTCCTATAACTACTTCTTTCTATAAGCTTATGTCTTCAACTTTATTTCCACAACTCAAACAATTGCATATCATGAATACAAATCAAGAATTTCGCATGGGTTATAATGATTTTCAAAGGGTAATTTATTTAGAAAAGTGAGGTAACTAACCTCAAAGTGTTCATGCTTAGGGGTTACTAACGCCCTTTATTTTATTTTTGTGAGGCTACTAGCACTCTAGAGGGACAATACTTTTGCCGATCCATGCCTCTTATCCTCTTCCCAAGGGTTACTAACTTCTTTTGTTTAAAGAGAAGAGTGACAACAACGGAGTTTTTAATTTTTTAAGGCAAAAGATATCTCTTCTCCTCTTGCATAAAAAACACTCTTGTTTTTAAGAAAAAGATATTTTATAACTACCCTTCTAATATAGATAGTCCCCCATACTTATTTTTGACATATTCATAAAATACTCTCATAAGTGTAGTTTCAATAAAAATTAAACATGAGTTCTAAAAATAGGCAATCATAGAAATAATTCATGGTAAGCAATTATCACAGACTTCAATTATACCTAATCTAAGAAATAAGATATCATAATATAAATCAATTATTGAATCAATCATTATTAAGAATTCAAAGCAATCATCAATCAAAAATCAAATCAATAACTCAATATAAGCATATAAAATCAAAATTTTTGAAAAAATTATTCCAATTTTATCAATTTTATGCATATAGATTCACTCCCCCACACTTAAAAGATACATTGTCCCCAATGTATTAACAAGCGTGGAAAATCAAAGCAAAAATATGTATGCATCTTTTAATCCTAATTAACCTATATAGCCTATATCTATATGTATCGCATATCAAAGAAAAAATCAATCAAAGCATTGCAAGAAAAAGATAGAGTTAAAGAAAGCTTCTCTATTCTCCAAGCATAAGCTCCAATTGGATATCTTCATATCGGTGAAAAGCTCCTTTTTCTCCTTTGGTATGGAAAATCCTAAAAAAGAAAAGAAAAATAAAACAGAGAAAAATATTATGGGTTAGTAAAAATATTGGGTTGTCTCCCAATAAGCGCCTTTCTTTAAGGTCTTTGGCTAGACTGCCTTAAAGAAGGTTATTCTTCAAGGGTGAAGGAATTTTGGGTGTCATCCTTCAAAAGGTCTTCGATAACTCTATTCTCTTCAATGATTTTGATAGTTTCAAGTTGAATTTTATCAAGACTTGAAAAGATCAAAGCATTAGGCGATGGCATAGTTGTAACTTGGCGTGGCGCGGCTATGGCTCGTGGTGGCTCGGTAAGGCGCGCGGATGGCATGACACTGGCCGGGCATGGCCGGGCATAGCTTGGTGTCGACATGGTTGGAAGCTTGCATGGTCGGTTGCGAGCTGCTGGGGGCGCGGCTTGGTGCGGACAAGGCCGAGCATGGCATAGGTGGCTGCGCGGCAGGAGCGGGCAAAGCCGAGCATGGCCGGGCAGGCGACACGGATGGCGTGGCAGTGAGCTGGCTGGGCTGGGCAGCCGGCACGACAGATGCTGGTGGCGTACGGTCATGTGGCTCGGGTGTCGCCGGGCTAGGCGCGGCAAGGCTTGATGTCGCACAAGCTTGGGATGCCTTGGCTGGCCATGTGAGGTCGATGGCCAGGCTGCAACCGGGCATACTGGCTTGTGTGGCACGGGCTTAACCGGGCTGAGTCCTTGAGCAGCTTCCTTCGATGTATTGGTTATCATCTGGGCAAAATTCTCCAATATTTCGTATATGTCAGCAGTGCTGTGATCGAACAGGGGAATATAGATAAGAGTGTCGACAGACAATCTATCAGAAGCTCTTAATCCTTGGTAGAAGATTTGAACCAATCTTCTTTGATCATAACCATGATGAGGATGAACAACACATAGCTTCTTAAACCTTTGCCAAAATTGGGGAAAATTCTCCAATTTACGTTGAAGAATGCTTGCAACTTTAGCTCGATGTTCAAGGTTTATATCTTGTTTCTTAGTTGAATTGCTTGGTTGATCGATCTTCAGGGGCGGTTGAACTTTTTTGTTGTTGACTTCTAGCTCCTTCTTGGTTTCTTTTGCTCGATCTTTCTTCTCATGGGAGGTTGAAGATTTCGTCCTCCGAGATAATTCCTCAAGGGCATTGAATGCTTTCTCCGGGGTTCTTTCATGCAGTGGTTTAGTACTGAAAGAATCAACAAGATCTCGATCTTTAAGTCCCAATCCTCCATAATCAGGGCAATCGGCACACAGCTGCTTGAATCTCCTCCAAAATTGGTGGAAAGTCCCGTTGTAGCGTTGTCGAATGTCCATTATCTTTTGTCTTCCTTTGGAAATCCGATCAGGCTTTGTTGATGAAGAATCTTCAATAGCTCCTTTCTTAACAAACTTAGAACTTATAACATAAACAAAATTGTTAGGTTTCAATGGCACTTGAGATGAAATTCTAGGGTGGATGACTTCACCATCGAATTCCATGGTCAATGAACCATTGAATACATCAATCTTGGTATGAGAAGTCTTGAGGAAAGGCCTTCCTAATAAAAGAGGGCAATGATCTTTCGAATATTCCATATCCATGATGAATATGTCGATAGGAAAAATTAGATGCTCAACTTTAATTAAGATATTCTCTAAAACACCTTTGGGATAAACCAAAGATCCGTCAGCTAATTGCAGAACAACATCAGTATTCTTTAATGGACCAAGCTTTAAAGCTTTGTAGAAAGAATAAGGCATCACGCTTAAAGAAGCACCAAGATCAAGCATCGCATTCTCTATAATACTTCTTCCAATAGAACAAGTAATAGAAAACGCACCTGGATCTTTGAACTTAGGAGGTAAACTCTTTTGAAGCACCACAGAGACATTAGCTCCAGCGCTTACTTTACCTTGTAATCTCTTCTTGTTGGTACAAAGTTGCTTGAGGAACTTTGCATAATTCGGTATGTTTTGAATGGCATCAAGAAGTGGGATGTTGACCTCAACTTTTCGAAATATCTCCAAAATATCTTGATTATCATCTTCTTTCTTCGATTTCTTCAATCTTGATTGAAAAGGAATTAGGTTTGAATTGGTTTTAGGCTTATTGGAATCGCACACACCTTTTCCTTTGGGTTGAATTACGGCATCATCCTTGTTTGAATCTTCAATCGGCACAGCTTCTTTGTTGTTGGGTTCATCTTCAATCTTGATTTCGGCATGCTCTTGTAAATCTTCTTTGGTGTAGTTCGGCTCTCCTTCTTGTTGATGTGCGGCAAGGTTTGGATAAGGGTCTTGCAACTCTTTTCCACTCCTTAGAGAAATTGCACTGACATTCTCTCTAAGAGGTAGCGTTGGTTGTGATGGAATCCTTTGTTGACCTTGTGTCTTGAGATCACTCAAATCACTAGCTAATTGACTAATTTGCTTTCTCATCGTCTCCATAGCTTCCTTGATTTGTTGTAACTCGATGGTTTGTGAAGATTGAAAATTAGGTCTTTGGAAATTCGGCCTTCCTTGAAAATTACCTTGGTTCCCATATTGTTGACTCGGTTGTTCAGGTCTCCAATAAGTGAGCAAAGCGATTTGTTGATTCGTTTCTTGAAGTTGTTGCTCCAATGAGGTGGAATAGGTAGAAACTTCATTAATTCTTCTTATAGGGCCTTCTCTTGCGTAGTCTTCTCGAGATCCAAATTGTTGAGTGTTTGCAGCCATGTTTTCCACTAAAGACCAAGCTTCGGCAGGAGTTTTGTCTATGAAAGCTCCTCCACTTGCAGAATCGATGGAGGATCTGTCAAACAGTAGTAATCCTTCGTAGAAGTACTAGATCAACAACTGTTCATTGATTTGATGATTGGGGCAGCTCGCACAAAGTATTTTGAAACGTTCCCAATACTCATGCATTGTTTCTCCATGGCGTTGCTTAATTCCACAAATCTCCTTCCTTATACTTGATGCTTTGTGTGCAGGAAAGTACTTTTCCAAGAACAGCTTCTTAAGGCTCGTTCAAGATGTGATTCAACCAGTGGGTAATAGGTACAACCAATTTTTTGCTCGGTCCATAAGAGTGAACAGAAAGGTTCTTAACATAAATTGATCTTCAGGAATACCTTGAATACTTGTAGATGCACAGGCAATCTGGAAATCAGTAAGATGTCGGTGAGGATCTTCTCCAGGCAAACCATGAAATTTGGGTAAAATCTGAATAAATCCAGATTTAATCTCAAAGTTTCCATTAGCATCTGGGTAACGAATGGCTAAGCGTTTGGCATTGACGTTTGGTGCAGCTAACTCTCTTAGAGTTTTGGGTTGTTCTTCTTCAGTCATATCTTCGGACGATGTTGAAACAACAGATCTAGGAGAACTTGGTTGAGAACTTGAATTGGATGTCTCCTCTTCTTGTTGTAATCCGCTTTGTGTCTTCTTCTTCTTCTGAATTAGTGTTCTTTCAGGTTCAGGATTGAATTCTAAACCTTCAATACCGGCTAAATGCTCAATTTGGGGCCAAACGTTTGCCGGGGTGCTCAATTTGGGGCCAAACGTTTTCGGGGTTGCTCAATTCAGGGCTTTTTCTGACGGAAATTGGCAAGTGTAGTACACTTGCCGTTTACGCGCGTGAGAGGCCATGTTTTTAGCCACATAGGCCATTTTTTTAGCCACGTGTAATTTTTATTTATTTTGGAAAGCTTTAAAAAAAAATCTATTATAGACATAAATCGTTGCCGGCCAGCAAGCTTTCAAGCAATCAACACTATCCGGCCAACCAAGCTAGCATTAAAATTATCCAACCATAACAATTAAACAAACACAAAATCAAACAAAATATGCTTTACATTGAGATAAACAAGAACATTCATTCGTTTCTCTATTTTAGGCAAAAAAATATTATTGAGTTTAATTGCCCGGAAACTCATTGCAAGGGGAAAAAATGCAGATAGAAGAAGGTTGAGTTGCTCTCTGCTAGAAAATTGACACATATCTTTAACTAAAATTGGCAGCTAAAACGTAATCAAGCTCAAAAATCTCAACCCCAAAAAAGTAAAATGAATGTTATACTACTAACCTTCCGGTGCCGGAGACGACCAATACTTACAATTTCTGCCACAAATTGTTTCATCCCTTGCCTTGATTCATGTTCCCAATATTCAACAACTTCAGCAAACATTATCAAAGGATTTTTTTCCCATTCAAGAATACTATAATTAGTTAGATGATGAGATCACTAAAGCCATTTACAACTATGTCTTGTGGGCTCTTAGCCATTGCCTCATTCCCACAGCCACCGTGAGATTGAAAAGTATGCTTCTCACTCAACTTGAGGGAGAAAAGCCTGATGAAAACTTCTAGAATATTTCTAAAATTAGGTTGTTTTTGCTTGCACGGTGCAAGCAACTCAAAACTTTGGAAACCATGGCATGTTTCGGCTGTGTGAAAACGGCACCCAGTCAAATCAAAGGCTTGAGACCAATTGTCAAGAGCTTTGATCTTTTCTTGAGACCAATTCGAGGAAGCTTGGGGAGTTGAGACAGAGCAAGCTAGCCTAACAATAAATTTTAAAACTCCAACCCAATACATAATGAGATATAAGAACAGAACCAGTTGACGATGAAAACCCAACATACATATCATCGTTAATAATCGAAGAAAGATAAGTGGAGTTTTGGGTTTAGGAACCATCATATTCGACCCAGAAGTGGAGATAAAATAACATCCATCTTCTTCTTAAAACCATCATATCCGACCCAAATTTGCATTCGTTGCCCACTGATCAAACTCAGATTCTTAAACTTACCGCTTCCATCTTCATAATATCAGGCTGGTATCGTTAGTTTGATCAGTGGCCGAATATTTTTGGTGGTTTGGGGTTGCGAAGCATGGAACTACACAATCGGGTTCTCTTGATTGATGCCGGAAAACTCACTGCTTTGAATCGTGTCGAGTTCTACAGCAACAACATGATTTATAATGTTGCCATTGTTGGTGTGCCTTGGAGGGAGAAATGGAGGCGGCGAAGGGCTTCGGCGGTGACTCTTGGAGGAGAAGAGATTGAGCGGTGCTGGTAAGGGATAAAGGGGGCTAGGGTTTCGAGTTGAAAAGAAGGAGAAAGAAAAAAAAAGGAAAAGAAAAAGAAGAAAAAGAAAAAGAAAAAGAAAAGTAAAGGAAAATGAAAAGAAAAAGGAAAAAAAGCCACGTCAGGGGTTAACGGAGGTTAACGGCGCGTGTTTGGCACTGTCGAATTTCCGTCAGAAAAAGCCCCGAATTGAGCAGCCCCAAAAACGTTTGGCCCCATTTTGTTACAATTGAAACGTTTGGCCCCAAATCGAGCATCCTGATAAACGTTTGGCCCCAAATTGAGCATTTAGCCTTCAATACCACTACTTCTTGTCTTTGGCATGCAACTTCCTAGAAAAATCAAACAAAACTAAAAAGAAAAATTAGCAGTAACAGTTCTTAAATAAAATAAAAGGCAGAAACAGAAAATAAAAATATTTTTTTATTTTAAAAAGGAAAAAACGGAAAAAGAAAAATTAAAAAAAAATTTTAAAAAAATCGGAAACCCTAAAATTAAAAACTGAAACTAATTCTTGGATCTAATCTCTCTTCACTTTCTCTCAATTCAATTCCCTTCCCCAGCAACGGCGCCAAAATTTATGGCGTATCGTGCAGGGACCGTAAAAATAATCCCCACAATTAACTAACTAGAATAGCTAGGGCAAGTAGGGGTCGAATCCCACAGAGAAGGGTTATGTGATGAACAATAAAAAGATAGAAAGATCTTTTCCAAAAATCAAACAGAAAACAGGGGATTGTAAATAACAATTATAAAGCAAACAATTAAACTAAAAATAAAGCAAAGCAAATTAAATCTAAATCTAAATCTAAAGTAGATTAATAAAGCAAACAATAATTAAAAAGCATACTTCTTCACCAGTGGTATCATTCAATCAAATTAACTATGGATCCTCGATTTAAAAGGTGAATTTCGCATCTTATTCTTGACTGACAACTGATATAGGTTTCCCAACATGTATTTTAGATAAGAGGCCGATTAAAGCTGCAGTTATCCCTATTATTCCTTCAGTGATCGATTACTTTCTTAGGGCTTAAAGATCACTTGAGAACAAAGCATTAAGAATAGTTAATTTACACACATGCCTACAAAGTAGAACCATACGAAGAGAAATTTCTCGCCCTCCGATAGACAAATACCCATTAAGCAGCGATTAAACAAACCTAATTTGCTACATACAATCAAACTTGAGTGATTAATTCTAAGCCTGATCTAGCCATAGATCTTCCTCTTACATCGTTAGTGGCCACATAACTCAAATAAGATTCAGAATCATAAAATTAAAACAGGGTTTTAACTACTATCATCAAGAACTTAACACAAAATTATAAGTATAGAAATCTCACCATAATCAATTGATTGAATTCACCAAAGGATCAAAAGTACTAAGGATTTAGCTACTCATGGATTTAGGAAAATTCATGAGAGGCATAAGAATACTTACAGAGATAGGGAGAGGCGGAATCTCCTCTTTGAAACCCTAGGGACGTCGCACCCCTCTATGGCTAGAGAGGGTGTCGACTTCTCCCTCTTCTAAAACTAGAGAAAACCTAAAAACTAAAGAAAGGTAGAAAAAGAGAATTATCTAAATCTATGATGTGTAAAAGTATGTATATGTGTGTGATTTGTGATACAGGAGGTGGCTATTTATAGTGGAGGAATAGGGTAGGAAAGTTTAGGCTTGACTTGGTCTCCAAGTTGGATTAGGTGTCATCCTAGAGTAGAATCCAAGTTAGATGAGGACTCTAGAATTTTCTGGAATTTGGCAGCAACTTCGACGTCGATTTCGGGCTTGAAGATTGGAGATCTGGGCTTTGCACTTCAAAAGAAAGTTGTAGAGCTCGGAGTTAGCTTTCCAACGGCTACTCATGGGCTTAAAAAGGACATCTGAGCAGAAAGTTATGGCCTTTCTACGAAGACTGCACTGAAACCGGGCTAATATCGCAAATCTGCGGGATTAATGCGGGATTTGGATATTCTTTTGGATATTAGGCCTATTAATTGGGATTTTCATTCCAATTATAGGTGTATATGGGCTGAGTATATTCCCATATAAATAATCCAAAAATCCTCAACTTCAGGGCTTCTTCTGGACTTGGCTTCAATCCTTTGCAATAAAGCTCCAAATCTTCAATTTTGCTTCTTGAATTAATTCTTCAATTATCTTCAAATCTTCAAAATATCTTCAATCACGAACTTCGCATCTTCAAATCTTTATTCCAAATGGCTAAATCCATAGTTGAGTAAAAAGTCTCCAAAATAGCTCCAAAAAGAGTGAAAAACAATAAGTTTTCATTTTTCTTGTCTTCAGGACCTAAAAACACAAATACTAGCAAAATAGAGTAAAAACACATATAAAAATAGCAAAAACTATATAAAAATAGCTATAAAAATATGCATAATTTGAGCTCGATCAGGTTGAATTACACAATGAAAGAATCAAGGCACAACGATTTCAAGCAAGGTGCATAGCTTGGAATCGTTGGGAATATTCCTTGGCTTATGATCTTCAATGGACTTCAAGCCTTCGAGATGAGTCTGAAGAAAGCCCAATAATGCTTCCGTGAACCTTTTAGCTCTAGCCCTAGTCATAGTACCTAATGGCATCACCAAAGGATCAAATGGCCGATTAAGCTTCTCCTTGTCATTCGAAGTAGGGTTTGCGATTCCCATGCTACTTGAATTAGGGTTTGCGATTCCTCCTCCTTCGTCAAGCTTGTCCATACGTCCTTCAAGTCCATGATCAACCTCTCCATGATCTCCATTATGTTCTTCATGTCCATGATAAGCCCTTGGCGCATCATTCAACTTTGGGAGTATAAGCATGAACATAATTTCCAAGAGCATCAACATCTCTTACTCTTTGTATTTGTTGGTTAACATCACCAACTTCATCATCTACTTCATTTCTCCTTTGTTGTTGATGTTGTCTCCTTAAATGAGCTCTTACATCTTCCGGATGCATAGGTTCACTAGAGCTAGCACTTGAGACACCACCATGGCCTCTTCTCCTTGTATAAGAGCGATAACTCCCTTCACTCTCCTCATGGCGTCCCTCCCTTTCCTCCATCAAGCGAAGCTGATTTTGAAGAGTTTCATTAAGACTTTTAAGGCCTTCAACCGTTTCATTTGCTGCAACTCTACCCCTATCATTTCCTTGTTGAGACATGATGTTCTCCCTTACAACCAAAGTTATAAATACCAAATTGATACGAGGATTGCTCAAATGGACTTGAAATGAGTTGCTTTACACTATACCCAAATATAAGTGTGCTTAAAATTTTGCACTTTCAATCCTAAACGGTAGTGTTTGGGGAGTGTTTAGGTTAACTAAAGATCAACTCACAATGGAATTGATGAAAATATAAGCACACAGATTCAACAACTCTAGGATACAGATTCACCACCAAGAGCTTTGAATCGGTTGAAGCTCACCACCAATGAACTCAAATTGATACAGATTTCACCACAACTTGAAGATCAAAGGATACAAAAACTTCTATTAGATCCAAATCAAGATGAGATAAAGATTACACCACTCAAATTGACAAGGAAAGCTTATGAGAACCTAGACAAGGTTTCAAAGCAAGAACAAGTGTTCGAAGGAGAAGGAAGGTGCGAAAAAGGAGTATGTGAGTCCTAAAACCGAAAGTAAGGGTTCTAGTTGATGCGCCAAGGGCTTATCATGGTCTTGAAGAACACAATGGAGATCATGGAGAGGATGTGCATGGGCGGTAAGGAAGCAAGGACAAGCTTGAAGATCATGGAAATTGCGCACAACTTGTTCCAAGCACCAAGGAGATGCCAAAGATGCCATTTGATCCATTGAAGATACCATTAGGTCCGATGACTAGAGCAAGAGTTAAGAAGTTCAAAGATGCAGTAACAAGCCTTGTTCGAACTCATCTTGAAGATTTGAAGACCTTTGATGATGTTTTGAGCAAGAATATTCCAATCGATTCCAAGCTTCTTACAACCGATTCTAGGAATATTCCAACCGATTCCAAGTTATGCACATTGCTTGCAATCGATGAGCATATGGGCTAGATTGTGTAATTCGTCCATTGTGGGCATTATTCTATCTTAGATCAGCTATTTAATTAGTTTAGATGACATTGGATTCCTTGTTTGACTAAGTCCAATCCTTGTTTAATTATGCTTTGTTATTTACTTTTCCTAGTAGGACAAGGATTAGGCTCTTTCCTTAATCTTTCCTTTATGTAATGCCGCCTGTAAGGCTTAGGATTAGGGGAGGAGCGTCGACCCTATCACTATATAAAGGGACCAACCCCCTCTTGTAAACACAAGTTAAGTTTATCAAATAAAGTTGAGGTTAATTCACCCAATTGATTATCTTAGCTTCATTGTTCTAGTTTGAGCATACTTAGGGTTCTTCAATCTTGTAGAGTCCTAGCAAACAATTGGGTAATGATTACTTGGTTGTTTGTGAATCTTGTGATTTTAAGTTAACAATTGCAGGTCTAATTGAAGACATAGGGCCGACGAACGAGGAGGAATAGCCTTGTGAAGGTCATCGACATACATATCTAGAAGTTGAAGAAGTTCAAGTCGATCTTGAAGGATTTTCAAGGATAGATTTGAATCTAAAGCAACTAGATTCGTATCAATTGGTAATCAGAGCGTAGGTTGTCATCTTCAATCGGTAAATCTATCTTTCTATTCATCAGTCATCAAGTTTTTCATCCATCACATCCATCAAAGTTCATATCGCAAGTTTCAAGTTTAAGATTCAAAAATTCAGAAAATTTGGAATTTTATTGTGGATTGATCTTAACTTCGATTGCTTTGAAATTTCAGATTTGTTGTCCTCATATCTTGTAGTTTAATAAAAAAATATCAGAAAAATAAAAAAAAAATTCGACCAGAAACTTGTGAATTTTGTTCTGGGTTCGTTTGAAGTCAAAAAGCTTTGACTTCTTTTAGTGTGATCTTTCTGGGAAAAATATTGAAAAAAATTAAAAAAAATTGTGATGTTATCGAAATTTTTCAGAATTAGGGTTCTTACCTAGGGTTTTTGTGGATTAAGGTTTTGTTTTGTGCAATTGATTCAATTGGTTGTAATTAACCCTAATTGATTGTTTGTTTGAAGTTCTTGGGTTGCTTTTGCTGTGATTAAAGTTTCAATTTGAAGAATTTGAGACCCTATTGGATACAAGTGTTACAAAATTGGAGATATGTGGTACTAGGGTTCTTAAATTGTTGAATTGCAATTTGGTGTTTTGATTGTGTTTTTGCAGCTTCCTTGGAGCAAGATTGAATTGAGTTCGAAGGCTGCATATTGGTTTGATTGGATTATAGATCACTTATCTTTTGATTCACTTAAGTTTTCTAATTGTTTGTTCCTCAAGTAGGTCACGAGAAGAAAGAAGTACTCTTACAAGTTGCTCTTATTAGGCCTATTGAAGCTAGTAAAAGACATAATCTTGTGAGATCATCAAGAGAGTAGAGGACCACCAATCCATAGGTTGAGTGCAAACACGAGAGCACAACAAGGTATACACACATACACTTGTGAGGAATTTTTACTACTAACTTTTGCTTTTGTGTAGGTACAATGGAAGGGAATCAAAATCAAGCCAATGACTTGGCTGCGATGATGCAAACCCTTATGCAAAGAGTGGAAGCTATGTCTACTCAAGTTAATCAAAGATTGGACACCCTAGAGGCTAAAAATCAACAAGTTCATCCTCCCCAACAAAGAGCGAATGCCGCACAAAACAATGAACAAGGAGAACCACAACAAGTTCAAAGGCAAGTTGCTAGGATGAATCCAATGGAGAGATTGAGGCAACAAGAACTTGGAGGTCAAGTTTAAATGAGAACTTACGGCCTAGGAGAGGTGTTGAAAGAGATGAGCCTAAAGACAACATCAAGTACAAGATTCCAAAGTTCAATGGGAGAGGGACTCCTGCGAATTACTTGGAGTGGGAATCAAAATTGGACATGTACTTTGATTATCATCCCTTTGCCGAACCTAAGAAGGTACAAATTGCAATCCTTGAGTTTGTGGAGAATGCTTTGAATTGGTGGAATCAATTAGTGCAATCAAGGAGAAGCAATTTGGAGCGACCTATTGATACTTGGGTTTAGTTGAAGAATGTCATGAGAAAGAGATTTGTGCCAAGCTTTTACATCAGTTCTCTTTACCAAAGCTTGCAAACCCTGAGGCAAGGTGATGCGCCAAGGGCTGCTTATCATGGCTTAAAAGAGCACAATGGAGCCATTGGAGATCATGTCTTGGATAAACTTGGAGATGTCTTGGAGATTCAAGAAGATGCCACGGATGATCTCGGATTGAACACAAGCTTGGCGGAGCAAGGAGTTGAAGACCGGCCACCATCGCATGGAGCAACCGGCCATGACCGGCCAACGCATGGGACACCGCACGGGCCATCGTGTGAGCCATCCGGCCACAACTGGCCATCGCACGAGCCATCCGGCCATAACCGACCATTCGATCCTTTAGCCATTCCGTACGGTCCAATGACTAGGGCTCGGGCTAAAAGGTTTAAGGAAGCTTTATTGGGCTTTGTAAGATCTCATCTTGGAGGTTTAGAGTCCATTGAAGACAATTTGGAAGGCATTGAAGTCGACATCACCAAGAATATTCCCATCGATTCCAAGGTGTTCACTTTACTTGAAGTCGATGAGCATTAGGCTTTGGCATTGTGTAATTCGGCCTCATGGGTCTTTATTCTATTTTAGATTAGTTATTTATTTAGTCTAGAAGACATTGGGTTGGGCCTTGTTTGACTAAATCCAATCCTTGCTTGATTATGTAATGTTATTTACTTTTCCTAGTAGGACAAGGAGTAGGCTATTTCCTTGTTCCTTCCTTTATGTAATGTTTTCCTTTTAGCTTTAGGAGAAGGGTTATGCGTTCCCTATATAAAGGGACCATCCCCTTCTTAAAATGCTGAAATGCTAATGTAATACCAAGTGTAACGTCAATTGACCAAAATGTCCTTATTGCATTTAATGCATATTAAAGGATATAGGTAAAAAAAATGGGTGTCTATATTATGGTGAACTTGTGAGTGAAGATGAAGAATTGAACTTTGGATCTAGTGGAGATGGAGATGGTGAAAGGGATGATGAAATTGCGCATGATGAGGATGATGAAGATGATTAGACTCCTCCACTTATGAGTTTGGTTGCTAGGAGAACTTTGAGTGCATATGTTAAAGGTGATGTGCAAAATCAAAGGGAGAATTTGTTCCATACTAGGATGTATGCGAATGGGAAGCCTAGTAGTTTGATCATTGATGGAGGGAGTTGCACAAATATAGCTAGTGTGTATTTGGTGAAGGAATTGCAATTACCCACCACTAAACACCCTAAACCCTATAGTTTAGGATGGTTCAATGATAAAGAGAAGATTAAGGTTAACAAGCAAGTTTTAGTTTCTCTTTCTTTGGGCAGGTACAAAGAGGACGTGTTATGTGATGTTTTGCCAATGCAAGCATGCCATGTACTACTTGGTCGACCATGGCAATTTGACAATAAGGTGCATCATGATGGTGAGTCAAATAAGTACTCCTTTATGTGTGGTAAGCATTCCATTACTTTAGTTCCTTTATCACCTCAAGAAGCTTTAAAAGATCAATTGAAAGTGAGGGATGAATTTGCTAGGATGGAATCTAAGTTTAGGGCTAAAGAAAAGGCAAAGCATGCTAGTTCTAGTGCTAATTGCGTTGAGAACAAATCTAATTTGAAAGTTAGCTCTAAGAAAGTTGTTAAGGAGGGTATGTTATGACACGAGAGTGTCCCATTTTCTCCAACATGATGGTTCGGGTGAAAATGCTCCAATTAGTGAAGCAAGCACCTTGCCATGTGAGCAACTTGCTTTGGTGACATGGCACGGTGGGTGGGACCTTAAATGCCGCGGTGGGTGGGACCTTAAATGCCACGGTGGAGCCACGCTAGCACCTCTCCAAGAAGATGCAACGGTGGAAGCAAGCACCTCTCCTAGCTTGACACATGGAAATGAGCATCCAATTAAGGCTTGACACCATTCGGTCAAAAATGAAGGCTTGGAAAACGTTACGGTGAAGCACTCTCTTTCGGTTGGATGAAGTTGGCAAGTTGAAGGCAAGTGGGAAACATCATCCTTTTGATCATGGAATGGAGGAATTCGGCTACCTAAAATCTGAATCCATTTCACACATGTTTAGATTATGTTTCTAGCTAATTCGGGTAGTTATGCTAAGTATGTGTGTTGTTCAAGTTAAAGCTTGTTTTATTAGCTTAGTTAAGTGTGTTTAAGTTGCTAATTCTAGTATATAAGCTACGGATGAGCACTATTCTCATTAGACTTGAATTTTGTAAACTTTGAACTCTTGTTTTGCTTTGTAACCTTGTCTAGGTTCTTGCAAACTTTCCTTGTCAACTTGAGTGGTGAAATTCTGTATCTCAACTTGATTTGGAGTAATAGAAGCTTGTTCATCTTTGAATTTCACTAGTGGTGTATCTATATCAAGTTAAGTTCATTTGTGAGTGAGTCTCAACCAATTCTAACTCTTGGTGGTGAAATATGTATCCTTGAGTGATTGAATCTGTGTGCTTAAATTTTCATCAATTCCATTGTGAATTGATCTTTAGTTAGCCTAAACACTACCCAAACACTTACATTTAGGATTTGAAGTGCAACTTTAAGCACTTTAAGCACAACATAAATTCGGGTATTGGTGCAAGCAACTCATTTCTAGCCTAATTGAACTAACCCCGTATCAAATTGGTATTCAGAGCTTTGGTTGTGGGCAGATTCATCATGTCTCAACAAGGAAATGATGGGGTTCGAGTTGCTCCTAATGAAACGATTGAAGGCCTTAGAACCTTGGTGGAAACTCTTCAAAATAGGCTTCATGTAGTGGAAGAAAGGGAGAGACGCCGTGAGGAGAGTGAAGGAAGTTCTAGCTCTCATACTAGAAGGGGAAGCCGTGGTGGTGGTGCTTCTAGTAGCTCAAGTGAATCTATGCATCCGGATGATGGGAGAGCTCATCTAAGGAGGCAACATCAACAACAAAGGAGAAATGAAAGAAATGATATAGTTGGTGACGTTGGTGATGTAAATCGGCAAGTGCAAAGAGTTAAAGATGAAGATGATGTTCAAAACACTTATGTTCATGCTTATACTCCCAAAGTTGAAATTCCTGAATTTGATGGGAAAGGGCAACCGGATGATTTTCTCGATTGGTTACATACGGTGGAAAGGATCTTTGAATATCAAGATGTGCCC
This sequence comes from Corchorus capsularis, assembly GCA_001974805.1. Taxonomy (NCBI): domain Eukaryota; kingdom Viridiplantae; phylum Streptophyta; class Magnoliopsida; order Malvales; family Malvaceae; genus Corchorus; species Corchorus capsularis. The sequence goes on from AWWV01012967.1 coordinate 79,433, forward strand.
GAAAATAAGCAAGTAAAGCTTGTTGCTATCAAGCTTAAAAAGCATGCATCTTTGTGGCGGGAAAACTTGTTGAAGCAAAGAGAAAGGAGGTGCAAAGATAAGATTCAGACTGGGACAAGATTGTCCGAGAGTTGAAGAAGAAATTCTTGCCCGAGGACTACATGCAAGATGTGTTTATTAAGCTCCAAAAGTTGAAAGAAGGTGCTATGAGTGTTTCGGACTATACAGCCGACGATCAGACCAAAATTATGCATCTTTTTATGGTCATTTTCCTATGCTTTTTGGGTATTTTATGCTTGATTATGCCTTATATTTGGTATATTTGTGTTTATAGGTGCTAAAGTGAAGAAAAGTGCAAAATCACCAATTTTGTACCTTTTTTGAGCCTTTTTGGATGATTATTTACACAAATATTTTCCAAGGACAATTTGGATGAAGAATGGAGCCAATATGATCGTGATTGAAGAGCTTGAAGAGTCAATTTTATCATCATAAGATTGATTTTCAAGAGTTTGAAGCAAAGGAGCAAAGCTTGAATTTCAAGGCAAGAAGACATGTCAAATGGCGTTGAAGCACTGGAGCCCATGGGGAGCGAGGCAAACCAGGTGGGGTGCCAAGCTTGCCGCATGGGCGCCCAGCGCCAGTCAGGCATGCCACCCAGCCACACATGGGAGCAGGCGACCTGGGGCCTGAGGCCAACACCCTGGATGCACAAGCCATTGACATGGGCGCCCAGGGGGAGTCGAGGCCAGCACATGTGCGCGCGTCAAACAGCCACCACGTCACTTCTTCTTAAAGTTTCTCCAATTGATTCCAGATTTGGCGACCCTTCTGTATTTTGGCCATAACATTTGATCCAGAGCTCCCTTTGAGGCAAATGAGTAGCCGTTCGAAAGCTAACTCCAAGATCTACAACTTTGGTGTTTTGGTCAAAGCCCAGTATGGACGTTTTCATGGACGAAAATGCTCCTGAAGTCAGCAGACAGAAACTGTCTTGGGCCTTTCTTGCGGGATTGATCAAATTAACCCAAATTCTTATTTGGATTAGCTTGAAGACTTGGAGAGCAGCCCAGCACGTCCTTAGGGTTTGTTTTAGCCATCTTAAACTCTAAAATCTACCCTAGGTCGTCCCCTATATAAACCTTCTTATCCTAGAACCCTAGGGACACACTTATAACTTTTCTCTACAACTTACAACACAACTTTTCTTAGGGTTTTTGCAGTTTGGAGAGGAGGCAGCCGCCTCCTCCTCTTTTCCTCTTTGGTTTGTAAGTTTTCAATCTCTCATGGATTGGAAACTCAATCCATGAGAGGCTAAACCTGTATACTTCTTTTTCTTAGGTATTTTTTATCAATAAATCTATGGTGAGATTTTTGTTCTTAATAATTTGATTTTTTTGTTTGAATATGTTTCTTATCTCTGTACTTCATCTTATGTGTTCATGTTTTGATAGATTTGGGTGATCAACATATCTTGATGAGTATGAATTCTATAGTTAGATCTTTGATTCAAAGTAACAATTGAGCTTATGACTCCTAGTTCAATGGTGATGCGCCAAGGGCTTATCATGGCTAAGAAGGACACATTGGAGCCAATGAAGATCAAGGAGATGTCATCGATGCTATCTTGGAGGAGCATGGAGTTGGAGGCACGAGTGACGCGCCATTGCTTGGAGAAGCCGCGCAACACCGGCCACATGACCGGCCATCGCATGCGACATCGCATGGGACAACCGGCCACAACCGACCTTTTGATCCTTTAGCCATTCCGCAAGGTCCAATGACTAGGGCACGGGCTAAAAGGTTCAAGGAAGCTTTATTGGGCTTTGTAAGATCTCATCTTGGAGGTTTAGAGTTCATTGAAGAACATTTGGAAGGCATTGAAGTCGACATCACCAAGAATATTCCCATCGATTCTATGGTGTTTACCTTACTTGAAATCGATGAGCATTAGACTTTGGCATTGTGTAATTCGGCCTCATGGGCCTTTATTCTATCTTAGATTAGTTATTTATGTAGTCTAGAAGACATTGGGTTGGGCCTTGTTTGACTAAGTCCAATCCTTGCTTAATTATGTAATGTTATTTACTTTTCCTAGTAGGACAAGGAGTAGGCTATTTCCTTGTTCCTTCCTTTATGTAATGTTTTCCTTTTAGCTTTAGGAGAAGGGTTATGCGTTCCCTATATAAAGGGACCATCCCCTTCTTGTAAACATAAGTCAAGTTAATCAATAAAGTTGAGAGGTTTATACCCACATCGATTTCTTTGGCTTCATTGTTCTAGTTTGAGCAAACTTAGGGTTCTTCAATCTTGTAGAGTCCTAGCAAACAATTAGGTTGTGATTGCTTGGTTGTTTGTGAAACTTGTGATCTTAGGTGTTCAAGTGTAGGTCGACTTGGAGGTCTAAGGCCGACGAACGAAGGAAGATTTATCAAATGAAGATTGTCGACATACACATCTAGAAGTTTGGTGATTCAAGTTGATCTTAGCCGGGTCTCTAAGGTGGATTTGGACCAATTACAACTAGATTCGTATCAAATGGGATATCAAACCTTATTGAAACCTATAGGCCGAACGGAAATAGGTGTAGGTGAGTTTGGTTTTAATTTAATTAAGCATGCAAGCATATAATAATCTTAATGCTTTATTCTAGAACTAGTTGATGGAATAAAAGTGTTGATCTCTAGACCGAGCGGAGAGGGATTGACTAGTAGCATGTTAGGGAAAGTAGGAGTTCTCGCCCTAGACCATTTATTCAAATGGAGTTGTTTAAGAGATTAAGAGGATTACTTTGTTCCAATGAAAATTTATGTCTACGTCTTAGACTATATATCGATTTGGAATAATTTATGATGCTTAATTGATTGCAATCTAATCAAGTTCATGTTTTGTGTCTATGATCCATGATTTATTTGATCAAAATAATTACCTAGAGGAAAAGAAGTATGTTTTCAATTAATTGTTTTTCTTAAATTGTCTTCTTAGTCATTAGTTTAGTTTTATTCAATTGTTTTCTAATTTAGTTTTCCTATTTTGAAAACCCATAAAAATCCCCTTTGGTAAGATTTTCTTTAGTATAGTTTGCTCTTTAATTTGCTCATACATTCTCTGTGGATTCGACCCCTACTGTCCCTAGGTAGTAGTTATTGGTTTGTGGGGATTTATTTTATGGTTTGTTCAACAACCGATCACAATTTTGGCGCCGTTGCCGGGGAAGGAAGGAAGCAACAAGAAGATTGAAGATGAATTACTACCTAAGGATTTCTTACCTTTATCTTTATCTTTTTCGTTACTTTTCTTTTTATTTTCGTTTTAGTGCTAAATTTTTCTGTCTAGTATGTGTTTTCTTGGAGTTAGAATTTCGAGACAAAGGAGCAATCAGTTACTTTAAGATAGTTGAATTTCAATTGTGAGATGAAGTCCCCATGCATTGATTATCTAGAAGATTTCTCCTACGAGTTAAAGCCAGGAGTGGTCCGTTTGCTACCAATTTTTCATGGAGAACCTCATGAGAATCCTCATGAGCATTTGCAAGATTTCATCATCAAATGTCCTATGATTACTGGGATGCCTCAAGAGCAAGCAAGGCTTCGAACTTTTCCAATTACTTTGGAAGGTAAAGCAAGAGAATGGTTTTGGAGTTTGCCATCAAAGTCGATTACTTCTTGGAAGGGAATGGAGAGAGCATTCTTGAACAAGTACTTTCCAGAAGCAAAACGCGCCGATGTCAGAAGAAGAATCAACTCTTGTCGACAATTACCTAATGAGAAGTGGTTTCAATATTGGAATAGGTACAACAAGATTTGTGAAAGCTGCCCCTACCACAACATAGGCGAGGAACTCTTGATACAACAATTCTATGATGGATTGTTTTATGAAGATCGAGTCTACATTGATGCAACAAGTGGAGGTAGTTTGACATTCAAAACACCCACGGAAGCAAGGAAGCTACTCAACATCATGGCTGAGAATATTCATCAATTTAGCACATCAGAAGATATTTTCAAGTCCAATGAGCCAGAGTTCGAATCATTAATGCGCAAAGAGATGAAAGAAATGAAAGAGTTGGTGCACTCCCTCGCAACAAATAATCAGTTGTTTAGCAAGCAAGTTACTGATCAACAGGACACCATTGCCAATTTGTTGCGCTATATGATTGCGAATCATGGAGTGAATCATCACCAACAACCATTCTTGCAAACATCTTTAAACATGGCTCAAGGACAAGAGAACAACATGGAATTTGACAATGGATTGAACAATGCGCAAAGATATGGGATCAATTCGATGGGAATGGAAGACAATCAACCAAGAATTACAAGAGAGATGGAGTCACAAGAGACCCCATTTTCTTCCTCTACACCACAAGTTAAGCCAGTTCTTCCTACCCCTGAAATGAAACCATCACCAACTGTCATACCCCATGTGCAAATGCTAAGTGATGAGGAGAGTTCTGTGAAGAGCAAGGAGAAAGAGAAGTTTGATTTTGGGATAAATTCAATTTCATCTCCAACAAATTCTCAAGATCCACCAAGGAAGAAAAGGGAATCAAAGAAGAAAACAATGTCGCCCAATGATTGTCCAGCACTGTTTCCTAAATTACTTGAGCCACAAAAGACATGTAGTGAAGAGAGCCAACTCGATTCACTTCATAAGTTGAAGGTAAACATTCCTTTAGTTGCTACAATCAAACAAGTTCCCAAGGAAGAATGGAAGATGGTAGATGGATTGACTACACAAAGGGATCATGAGGCAGAAATTGAAGCTACGTTTTCATGGGAGGAACCAACCTATTATGAACCAAGCACGATGAAAGGTGAATTTCATGAAATTGTTGTCCCAATCATGAAGGAAATTGAAGAGGTGTTAAGTAAAACAATGGATGATTTGGAATCACAAAATCATAATGCACAAGACCCCATTCAATTTTTCTCGAATGATGAAGATGATACCCCATGCATGGTCTGCATCCCTACAACACCAAAGGAGACTCCCAAGATTGTGCAAAAAGAAAAGGAAGCACCAAAAGAAGACATCGAGATGGATATTCCTCCACCTTCTCCACCAAAGATTGCCAAAGAGCCATCAAATGATGAGAACTCAAGAAGCTATGGAGAAGAGGAATGGATATCTATGGATCAATTCCTTTTGAAGGATGAGGGGATCAACCAAGTCGAGGACACTCCACAATGGCAAGAAAGAAGCAATGCCAATCAAGGATGCCGAAAGCTATCATTGCATCAACCTCGAATGGCAACAAAGATGGCATTGTCATTCATAGCCATTCATGGGATCGCTCTCAACAAAATTGGTGAATTCTATCCTTATCTCCTATTTTGTTGTGCTTATATTATTCTTATCTCATCTTATCTACTTTTTGCTTTGAAGTGGTATGATCCAACTTAACAAAGGGAGATGGAGGAAAGTCTAGCCAAAGACAATAAACAAAGGCGCTACTTGGGAGGCAACCCAAGAAACTAACATCTATCCTTTTTCTTTTGAATTTTCTTTTTATTAGTTGTAGGTCATTTTGCATTTTCAAATTGAGGAGCATACAAGCAAATGGAGACAAGTGGAAGAAGCAACGTGAAGAGCAATTGGAGCTTATGCTTTGCAAAAATAGAGAAGCTTTCTTAACCTCCATCTACTTTAATTTCATAATGCATTAATCACAAGATGAGAGCATATCATTTACATGTGTTATTCGTCAGCTTCTTAGCCGCGTAACGCATTCCCCACCCCTTATTAGCCCATACCGGGCCCTGTCTTATTCACATTCTTTTTAGTCGAGCCAATGCCTCCTCTATCGCTGCTACTGAGCTAGATGCCTAGCCGGCCCTCGCCACTTCTTTCGCTGACCCTATTCACCTCCTTTTAGGAATACCAGATCAAGAGATGAATTAGCGGACGAAACGGGGGCAAGCGTAGGAGAGCTCCTTTAATGAGCGGAGTTCTTGTTGTCTAGGATGACTTTGGAAGCAACAAATTCCTGCACGCTGGCTAAGACATTCTTGTTACGACTGGAGCTGATCTCTGGATAAAGGTAAAGCAAATATCAGTCCCTCTTTCAGTAGGCAAGGGAAATCCTCTTCGCTCTTCCACCAGAAATTCTTTGTTCAACAATAGCTAAGAAAGCAGGATTATGAGGGTTGAGACAGAGGGAAAAGAAGGAGTGGAAGCCTTTTTTGGAGTTTGAGAAAGATTCTGAACCGGAGACTCTCGCACCAGAAATGTAAGTAGTGGCGTGGAAGGGAAAGCAATCCCTTTTCTTTTTTCTTCCGAGACTTTGATGAGGGCTTGGGCATGATGAGGAGTTTTTTCCTAAAACCCCACGGGCGTACGAAGGAGATGCAATTCATTATACGAAATTCGGAATTTCCAATACCTGAACCCTGAACTTGTTGCGAGTCAAAAGAGCGATATCCTATTTCAACCTTTTAACAGGAAAGAGAGATTTACAGTCCCGGTTGTTTGTTCTTCCTGGGTTCGACTCCCGGACTAGGTCAATCGATACGTACGCAGCAGTAACTCCAGAACACTTGCTGGGAATGCACTGTGCGAGCGTGTTTCCGGTTCTTTGATGAGGTATTGGATTTTGATTCTCAAACCCCAGGGTTAAACAATAGTGGGAATCGATAAGTAAAGCTGAGCTCTTAAGCGAAGAGATAGAAGGTGCAGAGGTAGCATAGCCCATAATCACCCTTGCCCTCTTTCACCGAAGAGGAAAGAAGAATCTTGCGGATTCTGGCCTGCAGGAGAAAGAAGCTCGACTGGACCTCTTTCTTCATATGGCCCACCCGTATTTTTCCGCGCTTCCTATCTAATCGGTGCATCTTTCTCAATCGGCAAGTTAATCGACTCCAGCGGACCCTGCTTCTGAATCTGCTTCGAGAAAGGGAGGCTCAGGTTGCCACCCCCCGCCCTCCCTTTATTTAGCTCATTTGCTTGCTAGCTACCGAAAAGCTATAACAAGTTAAACTCAAGTGCTGTGAAATCAAATACTTAAACAACCCCTTCGAAAGCTATTTCAGCAATTATTCTATGAAATCCTAATGTATCCTTCTTTCCCTCCGAGCAAACTAGAAGACGATTCCAGTAACGAGGGCCAAAGCTATGCTTTTGTCCACCACCCGGATACCGAATGTATCGCTTTAAATGAAAAGCGACTTAAAGTGAGGTATGAATCCGATTTCATTAATGCATAGTGAGATTGATTGTTTACTCCTTGAATTGAATTGTTTTTCATGCATATTATCATTGTATAAATTATTTCATGCATCTCATACATATAGAATCTTAAGTGATAAGAGTCTAAGGTCATTCTTTGCAAATGGAATTTTTTGTAAGAAACAAGTGTTCTTAGATTGAAGAATTTTTTGGGAAATCTTTGCAAAAGTTTAGATGATAGTTTGAGTTGAAGTTGGAAGTAAGTTTGGTAGCAAAAATGCTCGGGAGAGCATTTGGGAAGCAAAACCCGATACGAACTGGGCCCCCAAGCAGATTGCTTGAGCACCCAGGCCAAAACCCACAGAACCTAGCTGCCCTGCATCAAGCACAGAGGCCGACTCCAGCTGGCACCCAGGTCAGACGCTTGAACACCCAGTTAGAGCACCTGAGCACCTAGGCGCGAGCTGCTGAAGGCCAAGTCCCCATGCTGACTGCCACCACCCATCACCCATCTTCAATTCTTTAACACCCATCTCCATCCCAAACCTTTTTCATTTTCCTTCTATTACCTCCAAATTTCTAATTTCACTCACTTGAATTCTCAATTTCACTACTCCATCGCTTACAAATCATTTCTTTCATCTTTTTATCGTCCTAAAACGCTTAGCCATTAGATTATCTACCACCTTTTCCATCAAATTCATCAAGTTCTCAAATTTTCAAGTTTTGGGAAAGTTGTAGATTTCTTTGGATTTTTGTTTAAAGTGGTTCGAAAGGAGATAAGAGATAATTTTGGATTTGATTGAGGAGTTTTTGAGCATTGTGAAGTGCCGCATTGGAATAACAAGTGAAACTTTTCAAGAACCCAAGGTACTAAGGAAGTAATAGTCAAGTACGTAGAACCTAAGTATAAGCTTCGCATTGATGATTTCTATGTTGTTGATGTGAGATGAGGCAACATAGGAATGAGATGAGAGCTTATATGGACCGAATTGAGGATATCATGCGTGACTACATGGGCCAAAGGAGACCAAGGAGAGGCCACTAGCTCTTATCCTTATGATTTCTTATGTATTGCATCGCATGCATTTTTCTTTGTTTTATGTTTATTTGGATCTTATGTGAGACTTATGTGTTTCAATGCTATGATTGATGATATGTTTAGATTAATTTGCTAAGATTGGATGCATACTTTCTAGGTGAATTTAATCTTGCATGCACTCAATTTATTTAGATTGCCCTACTTATTGTGTTTTGTTGCTAGTGAATGATTGTTTGGTTTGTTTAGATTGGGTCTTCTTTATAAGTCAAATTGTCATTTTACACTTTTTCAAAAAAAAAAATTCAAAGAGATCATTGAAATTTTTTGTCAAAATTACTAGCACGACACACATTGAGGACAATGTGTCTTTTAAGTGTGGGGGGAGGAAGTAGTCTATTTGAAAGATCCTATTTTTCTTTTCTATCTTATTGACTAGAAATAAATTTTTCAATAAGTTTGATTTTGTATTTCTAATAAGTTTTGATTTAATTTCCATGAGTATAGTCTTGTGTGATATTAATTTGGTTTAAATATCATTGAAAATATTTTTCAAATTTCCTTATGTATAATTTCATTCTTTGATTGAGAAGTGTAATTAATAAGGTTTTTCATACCCAAAAATGTTTTGACAAGTGTATTACTTCTAGAACTTGTGTTGAATCTTGTGTACATTTATAGAGGTATGTCATGGATATGTCAAAGACAAAGTGTGGGGTTATGAAGGGTAGCTAAAATCTTGTAAAAAGAAGTGTTTTCATGTAAAGAGGAGAAGAGATATTTCTTGCTAAAAAAAACTTTTCCATTGTTGTCACTCTTTTCTTTAACAAAAGGAGTTAGTAACCCTTGGAAAGAGGATAAGAGGCATGGAATGCGGAAGTATTGTCCCTCTTGGAAAAAATGAGTGTTAGTAACCTCAAAAGAAAAAGGGAGTTAGTAACCCCTAATTCATGAACACTTCTAAGGTTAGTAACCTTGCTTTCTTAAAAATAAGTCATCCTTTTTAAACTCATATTAATCTTTGATGAATATCCATGATATTACTTTTTCTTGGAAATAGATGCATATACAAGCCTATGGTAAGTTTTCTTTGTCAAATTCATCGAAGGTATGTTAATCCTAGAAATTACATTATTGATTGGAGTGATTTTGTGCATAGTTGATTTGAATCTTATGGTCTTTGTATTTTTACTAACTTATATTGCATTTGATTAGAAAATGTAGATTAAATTCTTAATTTGTTAGAAGTCCTCTGTTTTCTAAAGTTTGATTTCTAGTCAATGTTTACATAATGTTTGTGGGTGTCGTTCTAGTTAAGTAAACCCTAAGGAGACTATAACTCCTCCTTTATAGACGTATAAAGGTTTTAGGGTTTGCGTCACGAGCTAAGTGCCGTCGTACACCTACGAAAGTGGAATCAATATGTTGTTTAGTTTAGGACTATCATTTTTTGTTTACTTAGGATTAACCTTAGTTTGCTAGGGACTAGCAAAGCTTATGTGTGGGGGAAATATGATCAGACCAAAATTATGCATATTTTTATGGTCATTTTCCTATGCTTTTTGGGTATTTTATGCTTGATTATGCCTTATATTTGGTATATTTGTGTTTATAGGTGCTAAAGTGAAGAAAAGTGCAAAATCACAAATTTTGTAACTTTTTGGAGCCTTTTTGGATGATTATTTACACAAATATTTTCCAAGGACAATTTGGATGAAGAATGGAGCCAATATGATCGTGATTGAAGAGCTTGAAGAGTCAATTTTATCATGGGCCTTTCTTGCGGGATTGATCAAATTAAGCCCAAATTCTTATTTGGGTTAGCTTGAAGACTTGGAGAGCAGCCCAGCACGTCCTTAGTGATGTGCCCAAGGCTTATCATGGAAGGAATGATGCGTCAAGGACTTATTATGGACTTGAAGACAAGCATGGAGAGCATGGAAAGGATGATCAAGGGCTGCAAGGAAGCATGGACAATCTTAAAGGAGAGGATGGAATCGTAATTCACCAAGAAGATGCCATTAAGATGCCATTTGATCCTTTGAAGATGCCATTAGGTTCGATGACAAGAGCAAGAGCTAAGAGATTCAAGGATGCACTCATGGGCCATGTTCGAACTCATCTTGAAGACTTGAAGACCATTGAAGTTCAATTGAAGAGCTTTGGTGATGATTTGGGCAAGAAATTACAAATCAATTACAAGTTCATTACTTTTCTTGCTATTGATTCTAGATGGCCGGATTGACATCATGGCATGAGCCCATTAGCTTTAGTTTGCTTTGTTTGGGTTTAATTCTATCTTAGATTAGCTTATTTTTAAGTTTGGACCTTATTTGGATTGGGCCTAGGTTGACTAAGTCCAATCCTTGTTTAATTATTTATTTCCTTTTCCTAGTTTGGTTTGGACTAGTTTTTCCCTAGCCCTTATTTGGACGAAAATTATGATTTATTTTAGGATTTTGGTTGACCCTATCACTATATAAGGCCACCAATATCTCTTGTAAAAGTTGAAGTTGAGTTGATTAATAAAGTTGAGGATTGTTTTCCCAAATTGATTATCTTAGCTTCATTGTTCTAGTTTGAGCAAACTTAGGGTTCTTCAATCTTGTAGAGTCCTAGCAAACAATTAAGTTGTGATTGCTTAATTGTTTGTGAATCTTGTGATCTTAGGTGTTCAAGTGTAGGTCGACTTGAGGGTCTAAGGCCGACGAACGAATGAAGATTTATCAAGTGAAGATTGTTGACATACTCATCTAGATGTTTGGTGATTCAAGTTGATCTTAGGCGGGTCTCTAAGGTGGATTTGGACCGATTTACAACTAGATTCGTATCACTTAGGGTTTGTTTTAGCCATCTTAAACTCTAAAATCTACCCTAGGCTGACCCCTATATAAACCCTCTTATCCTAGAACCCTAGGGACACACTTACAACTTTTCTCTACAACTTACAACACAACTTATCTTTGTACTTCATCTTATGTGTTCATGTTTTGATAGATTTGGGTGATCAACTTATCTTGATGAGTATGAATTCTATAGTTAGATCTTTGATTCAAAGTAACAATTGAGCTTAGGACTCCTAGTTCAATGGGATATCAAACCTTATTGAAACCTATAGGCCAAACGGAAATAGGTGTAGGTGATTTTGGTTTTAATTTAATTAAGCATGCAAGCATATAATAATCTTAATGCTTTATTCTGGAACTAGTTGATGGAATAAAAGTGTTGATCTCTAGACCGAGCGGAGAGGGATTGACTAGTAGCATGTTAGGGAAAGTAGGAGTCCTCGCCCTAGACCATTTATTCAAATGGAGTTGTTTAAGAGATTAAGAGGATTACTTTGTTCCAATGAAAATTGATGTCTACGTCTTAGACTATATATCGATTTGGAATAATTTATGATGCTTAATTGATTGCAATCTAATCAAGTTCATGTTTTGTGTCTATGATCCATGATTTATTCGATCAAAATAATTACCTAGAGGAAAAGAAGTATGTTTTCAATTAATTGTTTTTCTTAAATTGTCTTCTTAGTCATTAGTTTAGTTTTATTCAATTGCTTTCTAATTTAGTTTGCCTATTTTGAAAACCCATAAAAGTCCCCTTTGGTAAGATTTTCTTTAGTATAGTTTGCTCTTTAATTTGCTCCTACCTTCTCTGTGGATTCGACCCCTACTTGCCCTAGCTAGTAGTTATTGGTTTGTGGGGATTTATTTTGTGGTTTACTCAACGACCGATCAGCCGAATTTGATTCTTTGATGATTAAGGCAAACATTAGTGAGCCCGATGAGCAAACCATTGCAAGATACTTGGCGGGTTTGAGAGTTGATATTTCTAATGTTGTTTCATTGCAGCCTTATTGGTCCTTGAATGATGTTACAAAGCTTGCCTTGCGGGTTGAAAGGCAATTAAAGTCAAAATCTGTTATAAGATTTGGTGGTAAAGATTTTGGCAAGGGGACAACTCCATTTGCTCCTAAACCGAAAGTTGATGACAAGGACAAAGGCAACAAGGGTGGTGATGATGCCGAGAAAGCTAAGTTGAGGCAAGAGAGGAAGTGTTTTAAATGTCATGGCTTTGGGCATATGGCCACGGATTGTCCTAATATGAGAGTTGTTACATTTGTGGAGGATAATGATGATGATAATGAGGAGGTCGATGAAGTACCCGAGGAGGAGGAGGAAGAGGAACTCACCTATGCCGATCATGGAGAGTCCATTGTGGTGCAACAATGTTTCAAAGTGACTCAAGTGGTAGAGGGTGAAGATTAGAAGAGAAAAAATGTGTTCCACACTCGGTGTACATGCCAAGGCAAAGTGTGTATGGTGATTACTGATAGTGGGAGCTTTGAGAATTTAGCTTCGGTTGAAATGTAGAAAAGCTTGGCTTGAAAACTACTCCCCATCCTTCACCGTACAAGCTTAGTTGGTTGAAAGATGAATCGGATTTGAGGGTGACTTTGAGGTGTATTGTATCATTTTCCATTGGGAAGCACTATTCGGATGAGGTTGAGTGTGATGTTGTTCCAATGGATGCTTGTCACTTGTTGTTGGGAAGTCCTTGGTTATATGATAGGCATGTTATTTATGATGGTCTGTCGCAATGTTCGACTCGGCGAGAAATCTGGCCAGGTTCTTACGGGGAGTCGCCACTAATCTTTTTTTTTTAAGGTGTGATTAGCCACCTATCCAATTATTAAGTCTAATATTAACCTAATTAGGTAATATTAAACCTAATAAAGTCTGCTTAACCAGAGTCTTATGGTTCGAGAGTCGGGTACGCATGGGGAAGGATTAGCGCCCCCACGACGCCCGTCGAAACGACGGCACTTACTGGTCTAGGATTAACTATGGGTCTCTATCGTTGGTTGTTTCTATTCTTAAGCCTATTCACGCCCTATTTAAAGATTGTTAATGACCTAAAATAATGTTAACCCATTGTCTTACTATTGATTGCCTTTGAACGTCTTAATTGACTCAATTACCTCGAACTACTTTTACTTCTTGATTAACTTAATTGCTCTGAATTAAGCTAATTACTACTGGTTACTTCCTTTTACTCGTTTTACTTCTTGATTAACTTAATTACTCTGAATTAAGCTAATTACTACTGTTTACTCCTTTTACTCCTTGATTAATTTAATTTACTCTGAATTAAACTAATTACTATTGTTTACTCCTCTTACTCCTTTTACTCCTTTTACTCCTTTTACTCCTTCTACTCCTTTTACTTCTACTTCATTCTGTTGATTGCTTCTCTTACTGTTTAGGTTAATTACTCGGAATTAAACCTATTTACTTATTTTCTTCTTTTACTACTTAGGTTAATTACTCTGAATTAAACCTACTTACCAATTTTCTCCTTTTACTATTTAGGTTAATTACTCTGAATTAAACCTATTTACTGATTTTCTCCTTTTACTATTTAGGTTAATTACTCTGAATTAAACCTATTTACTGATTTTCTCCTTTTACTGCTTCGGTTAATTATTCTGAATTAAACCTATTTACCAATTTTCACCTTTTACTACTTAAGTTAATTACTCGGAATTAAACCTATTTACTGATTTTCTCCTTTTACTGCTTAGGTTAATTACTCTGAATTAAACCTATTTACCAATTGTCTCCTTTTACTGCTTAGGTTAATTACTCTGAATTGAACCTATATACTGATTTTCTCCTTTTACTGCTTAGGTTAATTACTCGGAATTAAACCTATTTACTGATTTTCTACTTTTACTGCTTTGGTTAATTAATCTGAATTAAACCTATTTACTGATTTTCTCTTTTTACTGCTTAGGTTAATTACTCTGAATTAAACCTATTTACTGATTTTCTCCTTTTACTGCTTTTACTGCTTAGGTTAATTACTTTGAATTGAACCTATATACTGATTTTCTCCTTAAACTGCTTGGTTAATTACTCTGAATTGAACCTATATACTGATTTTCTCCTTTTTACTGCTATCAAGTCACTGATTACTTACTTTACTTTTGATTATTGCCTTCATTTTTTGACTTAACCATTGATTATCTTTTTAAAGTATGGGTGCATATGATGCATGAATTCCGGTTTAGCAATTGTTTTATCAAGTGATTATACGAGAGGCCTTATTTGGGCACCTTCCACTTGATTGGTAAGACCCCCAAATTAATACCTCAAGCCTAGGAAATTAAGATTAAAATGGACAAGTATTGTCACATTTCATCCAATTATTCCATCATCAGTTTCAATTTTATTTTCTCTCATGAGCATAATATCAACAACATTTAAATGGATTTAAAATGCATGGATATGAATGTAGCACATCATTTATTTTGTAATTCTCTACATAATTGATAAACACTAGGTTAATTGGAATCTTAAATTGAAGGTGTAATTGGACTTAATTCTCTACCATTAGGGACCTATGTGTAAACTTTTACAAATTTTCGGGCTTAGTCATACTAATTATAACTTAAATATACTGCATAAGGACTTAATTGAATTAGGGTTACAAATTATACCTGAATTTGATGATACGGTGCCGTTTAGACCCTGGTCTGTACGGATTATAAAAGACTTGCTTCTCTTCCTCTTCCTCGCAACTCTTTCCCTTCTAAATCTCAAACCCTATCACAGCGCCGCCGTCAAGGGTTGCCTCGCCGTATCGGAGCAAACTTCTACCGTAGCTACCGCCGAAATCTTCCAGAAACACCTCTCCTTTGCTATCCTTACCAATCCAAACCTTGTTTCACTAAAATCCTACTCAAATCACTTTGAATCTTCACGAACAGAAGCTAGAAAAAGAACTTCGGATATGAGAAACGCACCGTCAGATCACTCTCAAACTCACCCTTCCTTTTCCCTTCTTCATTTCCTCAGTATCTATGGTCCTATTTTGCTCGGATTCTTTCTCAAACCCAGAAAATCCCAAATTCAGATCTACAAATCCTAATTTGAAGGTGGCAGAGTTTCCCCTTTTTAAAAGTTCTTTTTCCTCCTCCCTTGCTGAAATGACTAAGAGCCTATTTATAGGCCTAGAAATGAGAGGTACGACCTCTTCATCGATGGTCCTCCCTTTTTCTTTATTTTATTTTGTTGATTTTATTTTCTTTCTAGATCTTTCTCTGATCTTATCTCTTCTTGGTGTAGGTGGCAATTTGGATAGGAATGGCGCCTATTAGCTAGTTGGAAGGGGATGAGTCATCGTCCTTTCCAGCGGTTTGTGGTTTCGCATCTCTGGTTTTTTTGGATACCACTTCCCAGGTGGTTTTCACCTAGCGACCTATGTACTGTATGACCCCTTTACTTCTGTTCGGTCTTCATTCAAGCAAATTTTTGCTTTCGTTTTGCTCCCTCGTTTTGTCCCCTGTGAATTCTGTCCTTTCTGTATTGTGAGGAAGACGATGAGCTGTCAGCTTGGCATTGGTTCTTGCTCAGGTTACCTATTGACGTTCCAATCCTTCATATTTAGCTTTTTTTTTTCCAGCCTGAAATTTCTGTTTAATCCCTCTGATTTTGACTCTTTTTATTTTCTTCTTTGAGTTTCTCACGTGTGACCATTTTGTGTGTGCAGGTGCTCTTTGGGTGATGAGCTGGCCAAAAGACTCTCAACGATTCTCACTTTTTCCTTACATGTCATAGTGATGCTGACATGGACCAATGAGGTTATTCTGGCTTCACTTAGACCTTGCCACCTATAGTATTGACTTCTTCTCCCGCCCTTTATTGCTTTGGTTATTTCTTTCCTCCACCTGTGGGTTTCATCTGTGAACTCTGCTTGAAAGATGTCCTGTGTGATGTTTTGATGGCCTTGGACTTTGAACCCTTCCTTCCTGCCGCCTGTTTGACTTGTTGAGTTTTGCTGATGATTCTGAAGTCTTCCTTGCCACATAAATATAGACACTGCTCTTCTCTTCTTTACAACACATGCCCTGTGTTGTATGATGCATGCTTTTACTTTCTTTTGGTGAAAACAATGCCTGTGTGATGTTTTCGACCTGCTTTGCATCACTGCCTTTCTCTAGTTTCCTCTGTACTGTGCTTTGTCTAAATTGCTAGCTATATGGACCTTGTTGTTGTGGAATGCTTAGTATGAACACTAATGGAAAATGACTGATGAATGCTGCTGCGCTATACAATTGCCCTTAGTTTGAATGTCACCATAGACAAATGTTGTATGTTGACTAGTGATTGTGTGTGGATAGCATGTGAGATCTAATTGCCTTGGTGAAACTTGAAAATAGTGCAGTGAGCTATCTTTAAAGTGCAAGCATGCGTGCGATGTTTAGTCAAACAAGACAAGGATTAGTGATATGTATGAACCACTAACTTATGTTTAACTTACTATGTAACTGCCACTGTAAAGATATTTAAAATACATGCTAAATGCCTAGTTCCAGGAGCAGAGTGTGAGCTTGCTTATGAAAATTCCATGGTTGTCCTGTAACTTGTTCCTATGCTGAATTGCCCTCGATCCTGCTGACTTGATCTTTGCTTGCTGCATGATATTGCTTCCGAATCCTTTCATGTTCTGTCCTTTTTATTGCCTTGCTGTTTATTGCTTCTCCCTTGCACCTCCTTGTTGCTGAGTTAGTGTAATGCCCACACCTGAAATGAACCATGCCGCTGTTGTTTGTTGTACCTTCTTGATATGCCTGCGTTTTCTTGAATATGATGTTGCTTGTTGCTTGTTGCTTGCTAAACATGCTTCATTTGCTTGAATGTGATGTTGCTTGTTGCTTGCCATGATTCCAAGGTTGTACTGATTGCTTAGGGACCAGGAATTAATCCTGAGTCCCTTTTTCAATTCAGCCCAAAGCAAAGAATGTCTCTCATGCTCATGTTGCTTCTCTTGCATATGTTTTGTTATGAAGTTCTTTGTTAGCATGCTCTTTTCCTTTGCTTTATGCTTTTTTACCCTATCACTATCCCACCACTCTTCCCATGCACAGCCCTGCACATGAGGTCTTCTAAAAGATCTTCAACGCTTGGGTGCATGATTATTTGACAGCCCCTTTGAACGTGTATTTTCTTTTGCCTTTGCTGCATTGTTCTTGCATTCTGTCCATGCCCTTTGACCCTCTTTTGGCTTACACCAATTAATGGTATTTAGTCTTAAGTTTGGGGGGGGGGGGGGGGGGGCACATTCTGCTAATGTTCAAGTTCCAGCATCCTGCAGGTTTCTGACCACTAGGATTTGCCTAAGCTCGTCTCAAGCCTCTCTCAATCTTTATGAAATGAAGGACAGAAGAATGCAATGTTGTACAAAAAAGAAGCAACAACTATGTTTTTTGTATTTCTGTAAAGTACTTGATGTAATGAAATCCTCCTAATTCATGTTTTGTGTATTTTGTAAGAAAAAGGAAAAAAGAAAACTACTGTAATTGAAACATTTTTCCATGTGATTTTTGACCCTTATTTAGCTACTCACAAATTTAATTGTTGTCAAGTAAACTATTTAGCAAAATGAGAAAGGCAAATTCTATTTCTGTTTAGCAATATAAATACGAAGTAGTCCAAATAAATTAACTAGAGCCAAATGGGATTCCTATAATAATCTTATGTTAAACAGGTGGCTTAAAATACTAAAGTTAGACTATTTAATCAAAATAGTGGGATATGTGATAAGAATTCTTTTATCTCTTCTTGCATATTACTAATGATTAATTAACCTAAGAAAACTTAGTTAAAAGACCTGGGTGCCTTTCAACGTGACAATGACAAAAATACCCCTAGGGTGGAAAATGACCAGAATACCCCTGAGGCCAAAAATGACAAAAATGCCCCCTAGTAGTTAAAAGGATACTAAAATGGGTGTCTACATGGTCATGCTCACACTTATACTTTGAGGAAGGATGGCCGAAAGATCACTTTAGCTTCTTTGAAGCCAAACATTGTTCCTACACCAAAGAAAGAGGCTTTGCTGATGACAAGGAGCTAGTCTGAGAGCTTAGAGGTGAGCCTATTGCATTTGTTTTGGTTGTATTTGATGAAAATTTTGATGTGCAGTATTCGGGTTTACACCCAAAATTGTTGCCATTGTTTGATGAGTATGGAGATGTGTTCCCGGATGAAATTCCAGCTGGTTTGCCACCATTGAGGGACATTCAACACCAAATTGATCTAATTCCAGGTTCGGTGTTGCCTAATAAGCCAGCTTATAGAATGAGTCCCAAGGAGTATGAAGAATTGCAAAGGCAAGTGGAGGAGTTGCTAGAAAAGGGGTTGATCCGAGAGAGTTTAAGCCCTTGTTTGGTTAAAATGGGGGAGGGGTGGGGTGGGGAGGGGTGGGGTAGGGAGGGGGAGAGGTTTGGAGGAATTTTATAAAAATTATGTTTGGTTCAAGGAAAGGGTAGGAAGGGGTGTTCTCATGTTTTGTGTTTGGTTTGAAGAAGGGGTTGTGAGGGGTTTCATATATAATTTACAAATTTACCCTTGTGTAGAAAATAAAATATTTTATTCAAACTTTTACACATTTTTTTTATTTTTTATACAAAACAAAATAATTATTGTGTAGATTATATATATCCAAGTGTATTATTATTATTATTATTATTATTATTATTATTATTATTACTTTTCTACTAACAAAATAATTAATTCATTTTACAAACTATATTATTTTAATACATAATGTGTTTTCTTTACATTATGAATATCATAACTATAGTCTATAACTACATATTAGTCTTAAGTCTTAACAAAACATATGAAACATGTTAATTTGGTGTTGGTGGGTTTTTAATATTTGAGGATAATTTGGGATTATACAAAATATGGTGGGGCTAATTTTGTCAACCAATTTTATGTCCAAACTCCACCCCTCCAAAATACCCCAATTTGGAGGGGTGGATTATGAGGGGTTTGGAGGGGTGGGACCCACCCCTTCCTACCCCTCACCCTTCCCTACTACCCAAACCAAACAACCCCTCACTCCTTCAAACTCCTCCCCACCCCTTCAAACTCCTCAAACCAAACAAAGGCTAAGTCCTTGTGCAGTTCCTGCTCTTTTGGTGCCAAAGAAGGACGTTTCATAGAGGATGTGTGTTGATAGCCGAGCCATCAACAAAATCACCATTGATTATAGATTCCCCATTTCTCGGCTTGATGACTTGCTTGATCAACTACATGGTGCAAGGGTGTTTTCCAAAATTAATTTGAGAAGTGGATATCACCAGATTCGGATGAAGCCTGGAGATGAGTGGAAAACAGCTTTTAAGACAAGGGATGGCTTGTATGGGTGACTTGTGATGCCATTCGAGTTGTCTAATGCGCCTAGCACATTAATGAGATTTATGAACCATGTTCTCAAGCCTTGTGTAAGTGAGTGTGTGGTTGTTTATTTTGATGATATCTTGGTTTATAGCCTTGATGAAGATTCTCATATTGTGCACTTGAGAAAGGTGTTTGATTTGTTGAGAAATGAGAAGCTTTATGCTAATGTGAAGAAGTGTCATTTCTTCACTCATGAAGTTGCATTTTTGGGGTATATAGTTTCGGGTGATGGTGTCAAAATGGATAGTGGGAAGGTTGAAGCAATTCTGAATTGTCTTATTCCTAAGTCAATTCAAGAGATTCGGAGTTTCCATGGTTTGGCATCATTTTATAGGAGGTTCATTAAGGGGTTTAGTACTATTGTTGTTCCTATCACCGAATGCCTCAAAAGCAAGAAGTTTTGTTGGACAAGGGAAGCTCAAGCTAGTTTTGAGGAGTTGAAGAGGAGAGTGACCGAAGCTCCAACTTTGAAATTGCCTGATTTTAGTGCACCATTTGAAGTAGAGTGTGATGCCTCGGATGTGGTCATTGGGGCTGTTTTGAGTCAAGGGAGACACCCCATTGCATTCTTTAGTGAAAAGTTTAATGAATGCAAAATAAAGTACTCTACTTATGATAAGGAGTTTATGCATTGGTGCGAGCACTTGATCATTGGTCACAATACTTGCTGCCACAACCTTTCGTGTTGTTTTCGGATCATGAAGCATTGAAGTTCATCAATCAACAACACAAGCTTAATATGGGACATGCAAAGTGGGTGGAGTTTTTGCAATCTTTTAGTTTCTCCACTAAGCACAAGGTCGGGGCTCAAAATGTAGTGGCCGATGCACTTAGTAGGAAGTTCACACTTCTTACTACACTACAAGTGCAAGTTGTGGGATTTGAAGCTATTAGGGAGTTGTATGAGCATGATGAGGATTTTGGAGATGCTTAGAGGTCTTGTCATCATGGCCCTAGTAAGCTCTATTCCCTTGTTGATGATTATTTATTTTATGCTAATAGATTGTGTGTACCTCGTTGTTCTTTGAGGTTAGCTATTGTAGGGGAAGCTCACGGTGGAACATTGAGTGGGCATTTTGGAAGGGCTAAAACTTTGTACATGGTGCAACAAAACTACTATTTGCCGAGACTTGAGAGGGATGTTGTTAGGCATGTATTATCATGTCATGTATGTCATTTAGCCAAGACAAGGAGCCAAAATAGTGGGTTGTACACTCCATTGCCGGTTCCTAATGTACCGTGGGAGGATGTTAGTATGGATTTTGTGTTCAGGTTGCCTAGCGCACAAAGGAACAAAGACTCCATTATGGTGGTGGTTGATAGATTCTCAAAGATGGCTCATTTTGTTCCTTGCAACAAGACTAATGATGCTAGTCACATTGCCGAATTGTACTTCAAGGAGGTAATGAGGTTTCATGGTGTTCCTAGAAGTATTGTCTCGGATAGGGATGCAAAGTTCCTTAGCCATTTTTGGAGGACTATATGGAGGAAGCTAGGGAGTACTATGAAGTTCATTTCGGCCTATCACCCACAAACCGATGGGCAAACTGAAGTTACTAATAGGAGCTTGGGGAGCTTGTTGAGAAGTTATGTGGGGAAGAACATCAAGCAATGGGATTGATTCTAGCACAAATTGAGTTTGCTTACAATCGGTCCTTTCACACTTCCATTGGGAGAACTCCATTTGAAGTAGTTTATGGCATTAATCCACTTACCGCTTTGGATTTAACTCCTTCTTGTTCTAGTGGGAAGTATAGTAGTGATGCGGATGCTAGAGCCAAGGAGGTCAAGAAGCTCCATAGTGATGTCCGAGAGAAGATTACTCAACAAAACATCAAGTACATGCAACAAACTAACAAGCACCGTAAGTTTGTTAAACTTGATGTAGGTGACTTAGTGTGGATCCATTTGAGGAAAGGGAGGTTCAATCAAGGCCAATATGCAAAGCTAAAGCCGAGGGCGGATGGTCCATTCAAAATCATAGAGAAGATCAGTGACAATGCCTTTAAGCTTGATTTGCCCCAGGAATATGGTGTGTCTCCAACCTTTAACATCTCTGATCTCGTTCCTTATGTTCATGGAAATACTTCATTGCTTTTGTAACTGGGGAGAATGACACGGGAGTGTCCCATTTTCTCCAACATGATGGTTCGGGTGAAAATGCTCCAATTAGTGAAGCAAGCACCTTGCCATGTGAGCAGCTTGCTTTGGTGACATGGCACGGTGGTTGGGACCTTAAATGCCACGGTGGAGCCAAGCTAGCACCTCTCCAAGAAGATGCCACGGTGGAAGCAAGCACCTCTCCTAGCTTGACACATGGAAATGAGCATCCAATCAAGGTTTGACACCATTCGGTCAAAATGAAGGCTTGGAAAACCTTACGGTGAAGCACTCTCTTATGGTTGGATGAAGTTGGCAAGTTGAAGGCAAGTTGGAAACATCATCATTTTGATCATGGAATGGAGGAATTCGGCTACCTACAATCCGAATCCATTTCACACATGTTTAAATTATGTTTCTAGCTAATTCGGGTAGTTATGCTAAGTATGTGTTTTGTTTAAGTTAAAGCTTGTTTTATTAGCTTAGTTAAGTGTGTTTAAGTTGCTAATTCTAGTATATAAGCTACGGATGAGCACTATTCTCATTAGACTTGAATTTTGTAAACTTTGAACTCTTGTTTTGCTTTGTAACCTTGTCTAGGTTCTTGCAAACTTTCCTTGTCAACTTGAATGGTGAAATTCTGTATCTCAACTTGATTTGGAGTAATAGAATCTTGTTCATATTTGAATTTCACTTCTGGTGTATCTGTATCAAGTTAAGTTCATTTGTGAGTGAGCCTCGACCGATTCTAGCTCTTGGTGGTGAAATTTGTATCCTTGAGTGATTGAATCTGTGTGCTTAAATTTTCATCAATTCCATTGTGAATTGATCTTTAGTTAGCCTAAACACTACCCAAACACTTACCTTTTAGAATTTGAAGTGCAATTTTAAGCACAACATAAATTCGGGTATTGGTGAAAGCAACTCATTTCTAGCCTAATTGAACTAACCCCGTATCATGTTAGCTACTAAGACTAAGATTAAGAATGCTTTGAATGATAATTCTGTTTTGATTACTAACAACTTGGATGGAGAACTTCCAAGCAACAATGTTTCTCTTTTTAGTGATTCTGCATATGTGTTTCCTGAGGAAATTCCTAGTGGATTACCACCAATTAGAGGGATTGAACATCAAAATGACTTCATCCCTGGGGCGCAAATTCCAAATAAGCCAGCTCATAGGACAAATCCTGATGAAACAAAGGAGTTTGAGAAGCAAGTTGGTGATTTGCTTTAAAAGGGGTATGTGCGCGAGAGCCTTTCTCCATGTGCAATTCCTGTTTTGCTTGTTCCTAAGAAGGATGGAACTTGTAGAATGTGTGTTGATTGTAGAGCAATAAACAACATAACAGTTAAGTATCGTCACCTTATTCCTATTTTAGATGATATGCTTGATGAATTGCATGGTGCTTGCTTATTTTCTAAGATTGATCTTAAGAGTGGATATCATCAAATTCGCATGAAAGAGGGTGATGAATGGAAAACTGCCTTTAAAACTAAGCTTGGATTGTATGAATGGTTAGTTATGCCTTTTGGATTACCTAATGCACACTTGTACTTTTATGAGGCTAATGAATCATGTTTTGAGAGCTTATATTGGCAAGTTTGTTGTTGTTTATTTTGACGATATACTTGTGTATAGCCGCAACTTAGAGGATCATGTTGAGCATTTGCGTTTTGTGTTAGATGTGCTTAGGGTTGAAAAGTTGTATGCTAACCTTAAGAAGTGCACCTTTTGCACAAACAAGCTTGTTTTCCTTGGTTTTGTGGTTTCTGTGCAAGGTATTGAAGTTGATGAGGAGAAGATCAAAGCCATCAAAGATTGGCCAACACCCACCAACGTTGGTCATCTAAGATCATTCCATGGCTTAGCCGGATTCTATAAGAGGTTTGTTAAGGACTTTAGCACCTTGGCAGCACCTATAACAAGTGTGATGAAGAAGAATGCACCATTCAAGTGGGGTCGAGAACAACAAGAAGCATTTGAGACTTTGAAGGATAAACTTACTAATGCTCCTTTTCTTGTTTTACCTAACTTTAATAATACTTTTGAGATTAAATGTGATGCATCATGGGTAGGAATTGGAGCCGTTCTAATGCAAGGTGGAAGACCCGTGGCATACTTTAGTGAGAAATTGAATTGGGCTGCATTAAACTATCCCACATATGACAAGGAGTTGTATGCTCTTGTGAGAGCATTACAAACATGACAACACTATCTTTGGCCTAAAGACTTTGTGATTCACACCAATCATGAGAGTTTGAAGTACTTGAAGGGCCAACAAAAGTTGAACAAAGCACATGCTAAGTGGATTGAGTTCATAGAGAGTTTTCCTTATGTGGTGCGTTATAAGCAAGGTAAGGAGAATGTTGTAGCGGATCCTTTGTCAAGGAGGTATGCGTTATTTTCCATGCTTGATTCTAAGTTTCTTGGATTTGAGATCATTAAGGAATTGTATTCTAGTGATGCTTACTTTGGTGATATCTTTAAAGCATGTGAAAATTCTGGATTTGGAAAGTATTATAATCATGATGGATTTTTGTTTAAAGAATCTAAATTATGTGTGCCTACTTGTTCTTTGCGTTTTGTGCTTGTGAGGGAATCGCATGAAGGGGTTTTAATGGGTCACTTTGGTGTTGATAGAACATATGAGATATTGCATGAACACTTCTTTTGGCCTAGTTGCATGAAGGGGTTATATGATGTAGGAAAGCATGTTTCTTGTTGCATTGTTTGTTTACAAGCTAAATCTACATCTAAACCTCATGGATTGTATACTCCTTTGCCTATTCCTCATGAACCATGGACACACATTAGCATGGATTTTGTGTTAGGATTACCTCGTTCTAGGAGAGGTAAAGATTCTATCTTTGTTGTTGTTGATAGGTTTTCTAAGATGGCACATTTTATTGCTTGTACTAAAACTGATGATGCCATTAATTTAGCTAACTTGTCCTTTAAAGAGATTATTAGATTGCATGGAATGCCTAGGACAATTGTTTCTGATAGAGATGCTAAGTTCTTAAGTCACTTTTGGAGAACTTTATGGGCTAAGTTAGGTACTAAGTTGTTATTTTCAACTACTTGTTATCCTCAAACCGATGGCCAAACTGAAGTAGTTAATATGACTTTGTTGACCTTGCTTAGGGCTTTGATTAAAAAGAACTTGAGAACTTGGGAAGATTATTTACCACATATTGAATTTGCGTATAATAGAAGCATACATAGTACTACTGGATTTTCACCTTGTGAGATTGTGTATGGCTTTAATCCTTTAACCCCATTGGATTTGTTGAGTTTACCTTTGAGTGTGCAAGTTGACATGGATGGTGAAAGAAAGGCCGAATTTGTTAAGGATCTTCATGCAAAGGTTAGAGCTCAAATTAAGAAGAAAACACAACACTACATGAAGGTTGTTAACAAGGGGCGAAAAGAAGTCATCTTTGAACCTGGTGATTGGGTTTGGTTGCATCTAAGGAAGGAGAGGATCCCTGAAAAGAGAAAGTCTAAGCTCTTACCTCGTGGAGATGGTCCATTCCAAGTCTAGGAGAGGATCAACAACAATGCCTACAAGCTAGACCTTCCTAGTGAATATGGCATTGTAAGTGCTACTTTTAATGTTTCAAACATATATTTGTTTGATAGTGATGAAGATTTGAGGACAAATCCTTTTCAACGGAGAGGAGATGATGCGCCAAGGGCTTATCATGGTCTTGAAGAACACAATGGAGATCATGGAGAGGATGTGCATGGGCGGCAAGGAAGCAAGGACAATCTTGAAGATCATGGAAATTGCGCACAACTTGTTCCAAGCACCAAGGAGATGCCAAAGATGCCATTTGATCCATTGAAGATGCCATTAGGTCCGATGACTAGAGCAAGAGCTAAGAAGTTCAAAGATGCATTAACAAGTCTTGTTCGAACTTATCTTGAAGATTTGAAGACCTTTGATGATGTTTTGAGTAAGAATATTCCAATCGATTCCAAGCTTCTTACAATCGATTCTAGGAACATTCCAACCGATTCCAAGTTATGCACATTGCTATGGGCTAGATTGTGTACTTTGTCCATTGTGGGTTTTATTCTATCTTAGTTTAGCTATTTAATTAGTTTAGATGACATTGGATTGGGCCTTGTTTGACTAAGTCCAATCCTAGTTTAATTATGCTTTGTTATTTACTTTTCCAAGTAGTACAAGGATTAGGCTCTTTCCTTGTTCTTTCCTCTATGTAATGCCGCCTATAAGGCTTAGGATTAGGGGAGGGGCGTCGACCCTATCACTATATAAAAGGGACCAACCCCCCTCTTGTAAACACAAGTTAAGTTTATCAAATAAAGTTGAGGTTAATTCACCCAATTGATTATCTTAGCTTCATTGTTCTAGTTTGAGCATACTTAGGGTTCTTCAATCTTTTAGAGTCCTAGCAAACAATTAGGTAGTGATTACTTGGTTGTTTGTGAATCTTGTGATCTTAAGTTAACAATTGCAGGTCTAATTGAAGACTTAGGGCCGACGAAAGACGAGGAATAGCCTTGTGAAGGTCATAGACATACACATCTAGAAGTTGAAGAAGTTCAAGTCGATATTGAAGGATTTTCAAGGATAGATTTGAATCTAAAACAACTAGATTCGTATCAATAGTTCAACATCGAAATCTCACATCAAGTGCTTTAAGTGTCAAGATTTTGGTCACTATGCTAAGGATTGTGTTAATAAGAAGGTGTTGTATTTTAATGAGCATGGTGAGCTTTTGAGTGAAGAGGAAGGTGATTTCAACCTAGATTCTAGTGGGGATGGTGATGATGAAAGGGACGATGATGAGGCTGCAATTGATGATGGTGATGAGTTAATGCCACTTAAAAGTTTGTTAGTTAGGAGAACTTTGAGTGCATATGTGAAAGGTGATGTTCAGAATGAAAGCGAGAATTTATTTTACACTAGGTGCTATGTGAATGGAAACCAAGTAGTGTGATTATAAATGGAGGGAGTTGTACAAACATAGCTAGTGTTTATTTGGTGAAGGAGTTACAACTACTTTTAAGCATTCTAAACCCTATAGCTTAGGTTGGTTCAGTGATAGAGAAGAAATTAGGGTTAACAAACAAGTTTTAATTACTCTTTCTTTGGGCAGGTACAAAGAGGATGTTTTGTGCAATATCTTTCCTATGCAAGCTTGTCATGTTTTGCTTGGGAGGCCATGGGTGCATCATGATGGGGAGACAAATAGGTACTCTTTTGTTTGCGGTAAGGTTCCTATTACTTTAATTCTTTTATCACCTTAAGAAACTTTGAAAGATCAATTGAAAGTGAGATATGATTTTGCTAAATTGGATGCTGAATTTAGGGTTAAAGAGAAGAGTAAAACAGAACCTAAAATTGATGATTTAGGCATTGAAAATAGGGTTGTTTTAAGTGAAAAGAAAGAGACTTCTAGGAAAGTTGTTAAAAAGTGTATGTTAACTACTAAGAGTGAGATTAAGAGAGCTTTACATGAAAATTCTTGTATAATCTTACTTTTGTTTCGAAATACACTTATGAGTACTAACAACTTGACTGGAGATATTCCAAGCAATATTGTGTCTCCTTTGAGTGATTATGCAGATGTGTTTCCTGAGGAAATTCCTAGTGGATTACCACCCATTAGAGGGATTGAACATCAAATTGATTTCATTCCGAGAGCACAAATTCCTAATAGACCAGCATTTAGAACAAATCCTGATCAGACTAATGAGTTGGAGAAACAAGTTGGAGACTTGCTTGAAAAGGGCTATGTGCGTGAAAGCCTTTCTCCATGTGTTATTCCTGTGTTGCTTGTTCCTAAAAAGGATGGAACTTGGAGGATGTGTGTTGATTGTCGAGCTATCAACAACATAACAGTTAAGTATCGTCATCCTATACCTAGATTAGATGATATGCTAGATGAATTGCATGGTGCTAGTTTATTTTCTAAGATTGATCTTAAGTGTGGATACCATCAAATTCGCATGAAAGAGGGTGATGAATGGAAAACTGCCTTTAAAACTAAACTTTTCTTGTATGAATGGTTAATTATGCCTTTTGGATTGACTAATGCACCTAGCACTTTTATGAGGTTAATGAACCATGTTTTAAGAGCTTTTATTGGCAAGTTTGTAGTTATTTACTTTGATGATATACTTGTGTACAGCCGCACTCTAGAAGATCATGTTAAGCATTTGCGTTGTGTGTTAGATGTACTTAGGGTTGAAAAGTTGTATGTTAACCTTAAGAAGTGCACCTTTTGCATAGATAGGCTTGTTTTTCTTGGTTTTGTTGTGAGTGCGCAGGGTATAGAAGTAGATGAAGAAAAGATAAAAGCCAGCAAAGATTGGCCAATACCTTCCAATGTTGGTCAAGTTCTATCATTCCATGGCTTCGCTGGATTTTATAGGAGGCTTGTTAAGGACTTTAGCACCTTGGTAACACTTATAACAAGTGTGATGAAGAAGAATGTGCCATTGAAATGGGGTTGATCGGTCGTCAACAATCATAAAAATAATCCCCACAAAAACTAACTAAATAGTTAGGGCAAGTAAGGGTCGAATCCCACAGAGAAGGGTTATAATTGTGAAGATCTTTTCCAAAGAATATATCTTTTCCAAAATCACTTAGAAAACAGGGGATTAGAGAGATTAATTATAAAGAAAACAATTAAACTAAAAAAAAGCAAAGTAAATTAAATCTAAATCTAGGGCGAATTATAAAGCAAACAATAATTATAAAGCATACTTCTTCTCCGATGGTATGAATCAATCAGATTAACTATCGATCATTGACTTAAAAGGTGAATTTAGCATCTCATTCTTGATTGACAACTGGTCCAGGAGGTTATCCCAATATGTATATTAGATAAGAGGCCGGTCAAAGCTGCAGTTATCCCTTTTATTCCTTCAGCAATCGATTACTTTTTCAGAGCCTAAAGGTCGCTTGAGAACAAAGCATTAAGAATAATTAATTTTACACACATGCCTACAAGTAGAACCATACGAAGAGAAATTTCTCACCCTCCTATAGACAAACGCCCATCAGGCAGCGGTCAAACAAACCCGATTTGCTACAATAAATCAAACTCGGAGGTCAAGCCTTTTTTGATTAGCGGTAGATCTATCCAATTACGTCATTAGTGGCCACATAAATCAATAAGATTCAAGATCATAAAATAAAACAGGGTTTTGCCTACTATCATCAAGATCTTAACACTAAATTATAAGTGTAGAAATCTCACCATAATCAATTGATTGAATTCACCAAAGGATAAGAAGTATTAAGGGTTTAGCTACTCATGGACATGGGAAAATCCATGAGAGGCATAAGAATACTTACAAACTAGAAGGGACGATTCTTCCTCCTTGAAAACCTAGGTTTGCCGCACCTCTCTATTGTGAAGAGAGGGTGTCGACTCCCCTTACCTAAAAACTAGAGAAAAACTAAAAAATAGAAGAAAATAAATTATGTGAAAAGTATATGGGTATGTGTTACAGGAGGTGGCTATTTATAGTGGAGGAATAACCTAAAGACTCCTATTAGACTTAGGAAAGAGGTAGGACGGTCCTAGAGGCTGACTTGGTCTCCAAGTTATATTAAAAGTCTTCCTAGAGTAGAATCCAAGTCAAAATAGGATTCTGAAATTTTCTGGATTTGTGCAGAAAATTCAACGGCAGGTTAAGGCTTGAAGATGGCAGAACTAGGCTTTGGACTTCAAAGGAAAGTTGTAGATCTCGGAATTAGCTTTCCAACGGCTACTCATGGGCTCAAAACGGACATTTGAGCAGAAAGTTATGGTCTTTCTACCGAGATTGTGCTGATTCCTATTGGAGCTTTTATAGAGGGAGAGCTCCATCACTCAATACAATTTTTCTCAATACAATCAATAATTCTACTTTGCACTATTGACATAATTGGAGACAATTTTTGCAGAGATTCCTTCATAATTGGGATAACTTTGCAGACCATTTGCTTTATCTTCATCCAATGAGTTTGCCTTGCATTATTGACATTATTGGAGACAATTTTTGCAGAGATTCCTTCATAATTGGGATAACTTTGCAGACCATTTGCTTTACCTTCATCCAATGAGTTTGCCTTGCATTATTGACATAGTCGGAGACAATTTTTGTAGAGATTCTTCCATGATAGGGATAACTTTTGCAGACCATTATTTCATCCAACTTTTTCCTTTTTTTTTTTAAATCTATTTTTTCTTCCTGGTTTTTGCCATCTTGACTGTAGTGGAGTCTTCTGCCAGATCCACAGTTCTTTCTGATGATGTTTGGGATGCTTCTTTCTCTTCCTCTGTTTCAGAATCAGAAATCATTGAACTTAGCATTTCTGCCATAAGCTTCTTGTATTCTTTTTTGGTTTTTGCTTGTGCTAGTATAGTACTAGCATTAGATTTTGCTTGGAGAAATCTAGCTATGTCTTTGTTTGGAGATGCAGATTTACAAAGACTTGGATTTTGTGTAAAGAAATTATCCAAGTACTTTGCATCATATTTTTCTTCATTGAATTTGTCCCACCATTTGGTTTTGAAAACTCTAACCAAGGAGGTTATATTGAGACATTCATCAAATTCATAATCATAACTCCATGAAACAATCCAGGAAATATTTAATTTGGTGAAAAAATGAATGGTTTGGTAAACGTGTTTTTGATCTGGCTCAGGTTGGTATTTGTCAAAAAATTTGGACCAAAGGTCTTTCATTTTTGAAGGTAAAATTTCAGGTGATGGTCCATACTAGGTCCACCATTTTTGAAACCAATTGGGGAATTTGTATTGGATCCATATTTGAAATATATGAGTCAGGAATGCCGCATATGTTTGTTAATCCCAATATGAAAAATTGGGGTAGTGGTTTATTTTTGTGGAAAATGAGGTTGGGAATTTTAGCAAGCTTGATGGGTTTTGTTCTCAATCTTTTGGTCTGAGGACTTTAATAATTTGGGCTGTGGAATGGGTGATAAATTTGGATCTTTAGAATCAGTGTAATGTTTGAAATTTACTGATCCTGTTTGTATCAAAATATTTGTGTAAAATTCATGTGTTTTTGCCACATGTTGTGGAACAAAATGTTGCTCATTAAAAATTTGTTTTGCTAAAATATGTGGAGGTTTTTCAGAGGGATTAAAATCATCCTCCACCACACAGATGTATTCCACATTTTTATTTGGAAAATACTGTGAACTTTTCTGAGTGGAATTTTGAGAAATTGCAATTTGTTTTGGAAAAATCTCTTGAAGAGATAATTGTTTTGAAACATTTGTGAGAGATTTTGGTTTGTGTAAAACAATATCTCTATTTTTTGAAATTTTTGCAGCTTCAGCACTAATTTTTTGAAGAGGACTTTCATCCTTCATTTATGCTAGTGCTAATGCCACTTCTAGGGATTTAGAAAGGTTCTCAACCTATTTTTTGATTTGAGATGTAATCTCCTTTGGGTCCTGTGCATCCTGGAATGATGGACCAGCTGATGATTTTGATGAAGTAGTATCTTCATTTGCTTCTGCTTGAAAGATTTCGGACCATGATTTAATCTGTTTTGTTGAAATTGGTTTTTGGGTTGATGTTCTTGCATCTTCTCTTTGCCTTTATCTCTCAGTTTGGGGGGCATGTTGCAAAAATTCTCTGGTGAGGAAATCGGGTAAAGAATTAGATTCTCCCTTAATATATTCAATTTCGAAATCAAATATGCTTAAAATAGCTTGCAATCTTGCAAAAATTTGTTTGGAAGCAATATTTTGAACATCTTTTTGTTTAAATAAAAATCCCAAATTTTTATTTAATTTTCTGCAAAGTCTATCTTCTTCTCCAATTTTGAAAAATCCTTCCCCTTCCCAGATTTGATTCCAAATTTGAAAAAAAACAAACTACAAACACCGCCTCTGCTTCGCCTTCTTCCTATTTTCTTCTTCTCTTTCTTCCTACTCCTCCCTTAAACCGAAACCCTAGCCCCGGTTTCATCAAACCAGCGTCGCCTCTGCTTCGCTTCTCCACAAACCCATCTAAAAAAGCTCCCATTATTTTCATTGAGTCGACTCAGCGCGTCATCAAAGAGGTCCAAGCAATCTTATAAAGAAGGCTGAGAGTGGAGATCGTTGAGGGACTTGAGTGATGAAGAGAGACTCGATAGATGGGTGGGCAATTGGAGAGAGAGGTGGAGGCGTTAAGGGAAGCTGATTGTTTCCTATTCCGTAAACATGAGTTTGCAAAATTAATAACTAGCTCTTAGTTTTGTTGGAAGTTAATTAATGGGTTGATTCTAATTTTCTTCAAAATAGTTTAACGTTTAAAAGAATGATTTTTTATGAAGCCAAGTTATCTTTGATAATTTAATTCTAATAATAGTCTGGGTTGTGAAAATTTTGGCTGGAAATATAATGTTTAGTTTATTTTAATCTTGATCAAAGTTCCATCTTTTTCCCCGTTTGGGATTTAATCTATGAAGGTTATACTTATACATGGCTTTTGAAATCTGATCTTTTTTTTCCTGCCATCTGATGCAACTTGAAACTGATCTTTTTTTTGTTAATTAGTCAAGGAAGTGACTAGTACAATTTAGCTGGATTGCTAGTTGGTGGAATTATGAGAGCTAATGATCAATGTTTTCATATCTTGTTTTCCTTTTTGCTGCAGTAGTAGCCTTATTGGTTTGGTTTGGCTTGGATTTTCTGTTTTCTGATGTTTTTCGATCTTAGTTATTCGTTTTTTTGGTTCATGTTTGTTAGATCTATGGGATTTGATGAAATTGGCAGGGTTACGGTGGATCTGGCGACGCCCGACCAGTGGTATCCGACGGTTGACATTGCCGGTGGGTGGTGGCTGCAAGGTTGAATATTCTTAGTGTTCATGATAAATTCATGAGAAAAAAAAAAATGGGTTTTGATCTTATTTTGTAATGAATTTAATGAAAATTAGTGTTTTTACATTATTTTATTAAATTATAAAAATTCATGTTGGCAGACATGTGGTCTTCCACGTGTCATCTACGTTAGCTCGTGTTATACATCCATCCCAGATATTTATAATTTACCCTGAATTGACACAATCTAATAACGTTAGATCTTCAATTGACACAAAAGCTAACGTTAAATCCAGAATCGTAGTTTGCGGCAAATGTTAGATCCTAAATTGCACATTTAGCCCTTCTTCTAGTATAAAATTACCAATCAATCATCAATGAATAACAATAACATAATAATAGTATTAAAATTTCTTAACTGATTTTGTTGCCTTCTGATACGAATCTAGTTGTGTTAGATTCAAATCTACCCTTTGAATAGCGACCAAAGTCGACTTGAAACACCAACTCTCCTAGATGAGTAAAATTGATGATCTTCACCTAAGCAATTCTCTTCGTTCGTCAGCCTTAAGTCTTCAATTAGACCTGCAATTGAACACCTAAGATCACAAGATTCGCAAACAATTAAACAATCACAACCTAATTGTTTGATAGGACTCTACAAGATTGAAGAACCCTAAGTTTGCTCAAACTAGAACAATGAAGCCAAATAATCGATATGGGTGAATAAACCTCTCAATTTTATTGATAACTTGACATGTGTTTACAAGAGGGGGATGGTGCCTTTATATAGGCATAAAGTCGACATCCTCCCCTAATCCTAAAGTCTTAAGGGCGGCATAACATTAAGGAAAGAACAAGGAAATAGCCTAAACCTTGTTCTACTAGGAAAAGTAAATAACATTACATAATTAAGCAAAGATTGGACTTAGTCAAACAAGGCCTAACCCAATGTCATCTAAACTAATTAAATAGCTAAACTAAGATAGAATTAAGGCCCATATGGCCGAATTACCCAATGCAAGGGGTTCAACGATTTCAAGTAGGGTGCATAACTTGGAATCGTTGGGAATATTCCTAGGCTTATCGACTTCAATGCTCTCCAATTGATCTTCAATGGACTTCAATCCTTCAAGATGATGTTGAACAAGACTTGTTAAAGCATCTTTGAACTTCTTAGTCCTTGCTCTAGTCATCGGACCTAAAGGCATCTTCAAAGGATTAAATGGCATCTTTATGGCATCTCCATGATGAATTATCATTCCATCCTCTCCTTTAAGCTTGTCCATGCTTCCTTGCACCCCTTGAGCATCCTTTCCATGATCTCCATTGTCTCCATTGTGTTCTTCAAGACAATGATAAGCCCTTGCCACATCATCCCCTCTCCCTTGAAAAGGATTTGTCCTCAAATCTGCATCACTATCAAACAAGGATAAGTCTGAAACTTTAAGAGTAGCACTTACATTGCCATATTCACTAGAAAGATCTAGCTTGTAGGCATTGTTGTTGATCTTCTCCAAAACTCGGAATGGACCATCTCCACGAGATAAGAGCTTAGACTTTCTCTTTTCAGGGAACCTCTCCTTCCTTAGATGCAACCAAACCCAATCTCCAGGTTCAAAGATAACCTCATTGCGCCCTTTGTTAGAAACCTTCATGTAGTGTTGTGTTTTCTTCTCAATTTGAGCTCTAACCTTAGCATGAAGATCCTTAACAAAATCAGCCTTTCTTTCACCATCCATGTCGACTTGCACACTCAAAGGTAAACTCAACAAATCCAATGGGGTTAAAGGATTAAAGCCATACACAGTTTCAAAAGGTGAATATCCAGTAGTGCTATGTATGCTTCTATTGTATGCAAACTCAACATGAGGTAGACGATCTTCCCAAGTTCTTAAGTTCTTCTTAATTAATGCCTACGCAAGGTTGACAAAGTCTGATTAACTACTTCAGTTTAGCCATCGGTTTGAAGATTACAAGTAGTTGAAAATAACAACTTAGTACCTAACTTAGCCCATAAAGTTCTCCAAAAGTGACTTAAGAACTTAGCATCTCTATCACTCACAATCGTCCTAGGCATTCCATGTAATCTAACAATCTCTTTAAAGAACAAGTTAGCTACATTAATGGCATCATCCGTTTTAGTGCATGCAATGAAGTGTGCCATCTTAGAAAACCTATTAAATGTACCCATAAGATGTTGTTGATAGGTATCTCCCTCTTTCATGCAAATTTGATGGTACCCACTGAATAATAACTCATGCATAGTATAAGGTGGAATACACAATCTAAATTCTTTAAACAAAAATCCAGCATGCTTATAATACTTTCCAAAACCAAAATTTTCACATGCTTTAAAATATCACGAAAGTAAGCATCACTAGCATACAATTCCTTAATGAACTCAAATCCAACAAACTTAGAATCAAGCATTGAAAGTAAAACATACCTCCTTGATAAAGCATCGGCTACAACATTCTCTTTACCTTGTTTGTAGCGCACTACATAGGGAAAACTCTCAATGAACTCACTCCACTTAGCATGTCGTTTGTTCAACTTTTGTTGGCCTCTCAAGTACTTCAAACTTTCATGATCGGTGTGAATCACAAACTCTTTAGGCCAAAGATAGTGTTTCCATGTTTGTAATGCTCTCACAAGAGCGTACAACTCTTTGTCATAGGTTGGATAATTTAATGCAGCCCCATTCAACTTCTCACTAAAATAGGCTACGGGCTTCCCACCTTGCATTAAAACAGCTCCAATTCCAACCCCTGATGCATCACATTCAATCTCAAAAGTATTGTGAAATTTAGGCAAAACAAGCAAAGGAGCATTAGTTAGTTTATCCTTCAAGATCTCAAATGCTTCTTGTTGTTCTTTTCCCCACTTGAATGGAGCATTCTTCTTCATCACACTTCTAATAGGGGCGGCTAAGGTGCTAAAGTCCTGAACAAACCTCCTATAGAATCTGGCTAAGCCATGGAAAGATCTCACTTGACCAACGTTGGTGGGGGTTGGCCATTCTTTGATTGCTTTGATCTTCTCCTCATCAACTTCTATACCTTGCGATGACACCACAAAACCAAGAAAAACAAGCTTGTTTGTGCAAAAGGTGCACTTCTTAAGGTTAGCATACAACTTCTCAACCCTAAGTACATCTAACACACAACGCAAGTGCTCAATATGATCATCTAGGTTTCGGCTATACACAAGTATATCATCAAAATAAACAACAATAAACTTGCCAATATAAGCTCTTAACACATGATTCATTAACCTCATGAAAGTACTAGGTGCATTAGTCAATCCAAAAGGCATAACTAACCATTCATACAACCCTAGCTTAGTTTTAAAGGCAGTTTTCCATTCATCACCCTCTTTCATGCGAATTTGATGATAGCCACTTTTTAAATCCATCTTTGAAACTAAGCAAGCACCATGCAATTCATCAAGCATATCATCTAATCTAGGAATAGGGTGATGATATTTTACCGTTATGTTGTTTATTGCCCTACAATCAACACACATTCTCCAAGTTCCATCCTTCTTAGGAATAAGCAAAACAGGAACTGCAAATGGAGAAAGGCTTTCACGCACAAAACCCTTTTGAGGTAGCTCTCCAACTTACTTCTCCAATTCCTTTGTTTCTTCAGGATTAGTCCTATAAGCTGGCTTATTAGGTATTTGCGCCCTACGGATGAAGTCAATTTGATGTTCAATCCCTCTAAACAATAGGAATTTCCTCAGGAAACACATCGACATAATCACTCAAAAGAGAAACAATGTTGCTTGGAAGCTCTCTTTCCAAGTTGTTAGTAGCAACAAATGTATTTTTCAGCAAAAGCAAGATCAAAACTGAATTATCATTCAAAGCTTCTTTAATCTCACTCTTAGTAGCTAACATACACTTTTTAACAACTTTCTTAGAACTAGCATGCTTATCAACCAAAACAGATTTGTTCTCAACGTAATTCACACTAGAACTAGCATTCCTAGCCTTTTCTTGAGTCCTATATTTAGATTCCAATTTAGCGAAATCCTCTTTCAATTTCAATTGATCTTTTAAAGCTTCTTGAGGTAATAAAGGAATGAAAGTAATAGGATGTGATGCGCCCAAAGCTTATCATGGAAGGAATGATGCGCCAAGGACTTATTATGGACTTGAAGGCAAGCATGGAGAGCATGGAAAGGATGATCAAGGGCTGCAAAGAAGCGTTGACAAGCTTAAAGGAGAGAATGGAATCGCAATTCACCAAGAAGATGCCATTTGATCCTTTTAAGATGCCATTAGGTCCGATGACAAGAGCAAGCGCTAAGAGATTCAAGGATTCACTCATGGGCCTTGTTCGAACTCATCTTGAAGACTTGAAGACCATTGTAGTTCAATTGAAGAGCTTTGGTGATGATTTGGGCAAGAAATTAAAAATCAATTACAAGTTCATCACTTTGCTTGCTACTTATTCTAAATGGCCGGATTGACATCATGGCATGAGCCCATTAGCTTTAGTTTGCTTTGTTTGGGCTTAATTCTCTCTTAGATTAGCTTATTTTTAAGTTTGGACCTTATTTGGATTGGGCCTTGGTTGACTAAGTCCAATCCTTGTTTAATTATGTCTTTATTTCCTTTTCCTAGTTGGGTTTGGACTAGTTTTTCCCTAGCCCTTATATTTGGACGAAAATTAGGATTTATTTTAGGATTTTGGTTGACCCTATCACTATATAAGGCCACCAATATCTCCTGTAAAAGTGGAAGTTGAGTTGATTAATAAAGTTGAGGATTATTTTCCCAAATTGATTATCTTAGCTTCATTGTTCTAGTTTGAGCAAACTTAGGGTTCTTCAATCTTGTAGAGTCCTAGCAAACAATTAGGTTGTGATTGCTTAATTGTTTGTGAATCTTGTGATCTTAGGTGTTCAAGTGCAGGTCGACTTGGAGGTCTAAGGCCGACGAACGAAGGAAGATTTATCAAGTGAAGATTGTCGACATACACATCTAGAAGTTTGGTGATTCAAGTTGATCTTAGGCGGGTCGCTAAGGTGGATTTGGACCGATTTACAACTAGATTCGTATCAATTGGTAATCAGAGCATAGGTTGTCATCTTCAATCGGTAAATCTATCCTTCTTTTCATCATTCATCAAGTTTTCATCCATCAAACTTCATCTTGTTCTTATCGCACCATATAGTTCCAAAAATTCAGAAACTTTGAAAATTCATAGCCAATTCATCTTACATCTTTTTGTTTTGAAATTTCAGATTTGAGTTCCTTATAACTAGTAGTTATATAGAAAAATATCAAAAAAATTAAAAAAAAATTTCGACCAGAAACTTGTGATTTTTTTCCCGGATTCGTTTGAGCTCGGAAAGCTTTGAAATTTGAGATCTATACTTATTTTAGTGTGATATTTCTGGGAAAAATATTGAAAAAAATAAAAAAAAATATGTGCTGTTATCGATTTTTTCCAGAAACTAGGGTTTTAGTTTGGGAATTTTGGGAATTAGGGTTTTTGTTTATGCAATTGATTCAATTAGTTGCAACTAACTCTAATTGCTTGTGTAATTGAGATCCTTGGGTTGCTTTTTCTGTGAATTGTGCTTCAACTTGAAGAATTACAGGTTGGAAAACCTATTGGAGACAAGTGGTACAAAATTGGAATTAAGTGGTACTAGGGTTTTACTAATCGATTTGGTTGTTTGAATTATGCTTGAATTGAGTTTTTGTGCAGCAACTTTGGAGAAGGAATTCGACATAAGGAGCCTGCATAAGTGGTTTGGTTTGGTTTAAGATCACTTTGCTTTGATTCACAAATAATTTTGCTACTAATTGTTTGTTCCTCAAGTAGGTCACGAGAAGAAAGGGGTCTCTAGGAGTTGCTCTTATTAGGCCTATTGAAAGCTAGTAAAAGGCATAATCTTGTGAGATCATCAAGAGAGTAGTGGACTGCCAATCCATAGGATTTGAGTACAAACACGAGAGCACAAATCAAAGGTATAATCACACACACACTTGTGAGGATTTTTACTGCTAATCTTTGTTCTTTTTGTAGGTACAATGGGAGATAGGCAAGAAGAGCAAAATCAAGAATTAAATACTAATGCCATGTTACAACAATACTTAAACAACTTGGCACCATGTGTACTAGTTTGGTTGATAGGAGAACTTTGAGTGCCTATGTGAAAGGGGATGTTCATAGGGAGAATTGGTTTCACACTAGGATGTATGCGTGTGGAAAGCCTAGTAGTGTGATTATAGATGGAGAGAGTTGTAAAAACATAGTGATTATTTGGTGAAAGAGTTACAACTACCTACTTCTAATCATCCTAAACCCTATAGCTTAGGTTGTTTCAATGATAGAGAAGACATTAGTGTTGACAAACAAGTTTTAGTTTCTCTTTCTTTGGGCAGGTACAAGGGAGATGTTTTGTGTGATGTCTTACCCATGCAAGCATGCCATGTACTACTTGGTCGACCTTGGAAATTAGACAACAAAGTTCATCATGATGGAGAGACCAACAAGTATTCTTTCATGTGTGGTAAGAAGCCTCTTACTTTAATTTCTTTATCACTTCAAGAAGTTTTAAAAGATCAAATTAAGGTGAGAGATGATTTTGCTAAATTGGATGCTGAATTTAGGGCTAAAGAAAAGAGTAAATCTGAACCTAAAATTGATGATCGTTTTGATGATAAAACAGCCTTAGTTGCAAAGAGTGTTTTAGATGTTGTTTGCGATGATACTAAACCTAATTTGAGTGTTGTTTGCAATGACACTAAATCTGTTTTAAGTGTTGTTTGTGATGATACTAAATCTGTTTTGGATGCTAATTGTGATGAAAACAAATATGTTTTGGTTGATCATAGCATTGCAAATAATTCTGTTTTGGTTGATCATAGCATTGCAAATAATTCTGTTTTGGTTGATAATAGCATTGCAAATAATTCTGTTTTGGTTGATTATAGCATTAAAAAAAATTTTGTTTTGGGTGAAAAGAAAGAGATTTCTAAGGAAGTTGTTAAAGAGTGTATGTTAGCTACTAAAAGTGAGATTAAATCTGAGTGCTTTGCATGATAAGTCTGATTTGATCTTACCTTCGTTTCGAAATACACTAATGAGTACTAACAACTTGGCTGGAGATATTCCAAGCAATATTATGTCTCTTTTGAGTGATTTTGTAGAAATTGGAGTTGTTTTTATGCATGGAGAGAAGCCCGTAGCTTACTTTTGTGGGAAAATTCCTAGTGGATTTCCACCCACTAAAGAGATTGAATTCCATCCATATGTGGTGCAATACAAGCAAGATTTGAGGACAAATCTTCTTCAAGGGGGAGGGAATGATGCGCCCAAGGCTTATCATGGAAAGAATGATGCGCCAAGGACTTATTATGGACTTGAAGGCAAGCATGGAGAGCATGGAAAGGATGATCAAGGGCTGCAAAGAAGCGTGGACAAGCTTAAAGGAGAGAATGGAATCGCAATTCACCAAGAAGATGCCATTAAGATGCCATTTGATCCTTTTAAGATGCCATTAGGTCTGGTGACAAGAGCAAGAGCTAAGAGATTCAAGGATTCACTCATGGGCCTTGTTCGAACTCATCTTGAAGACTTGAAGACCATTGTAGTTCAATTGAAGAGCTTTGGTGATGATTTGGGCAAGAAATTACAAATCAATTACAAGTTCATTACTTTGCTTGCTACTTATTCTAAATGGCCGGATTGACATCATGGCATGAGCCCATTAGCTTTAGTTTGCTTTGTTTGGGCTTAATTCTATCTTAGATTAGCTTATTTTTAAGTTTGGACCTTATTTGGATTGGTCCTTGGTTGACTAAGTCCAATCCTTGTTTAATTATGTCTTTATTTCCTTTTCCTATTTGGGTTTGGACTAGTTTTTCCCTAGCCCTTATATTTGGACGAAAATTAGGATTTATTTTAGGATTTTGGTTGACCCTATCACTATATAAGGCCACCAATATCTCTTGTAAAAGTGGAAGTTGAGTTGATTAATAAAGTTGAGGATTATTTTCCCAAATTGATTATCTTAGCTTCATTGTTCTAGTTTGAGCAAACTTAGGGTTCATCAATCTTGTAGAGTCCTAG